>PVIR01002460.1:0-91071 GCA_004026965.1 Petromus typicus
TTTTTTGGCAATCCCATGGAATCTGTGCACTCCTCTCAGAGTATTTTGAGTGTATTTAATAAAAGACATAATGATAAATATCTACTATTATTATATATTAAAGTACATCTATCAAAATACTGAAATCTAAACATGTGATATATTGATATATATCTACTTCATTGATATATTAGGTTTAGGGACTTTCCAGTATCTACTATAATTGCAAACTAGCAGTAATAAGCATGAATATCATTTCAGGATGTCTGTATACCTACTGTGATATGGAATATCAATAATTTTTTGGAGACAAAAGTTATTGTTCTAACTATTGTGAGTTGTAGCTTTTTATTTTATCATTAAAGGAAATTTTCATCAGATAGAAGAATACTTTTTCTATTTAAATTCTTAGATCTCTTGAACTCTCCCACAAATACCTTGAGAATTCATAGACTGCAAATTAAGAATCCCTGGAAAGGCCTAATCTCTTCTAACTTCTTTGATAATCCAGAAATCTTGGGCTCTTGTCCCTGGCACTTGCCTCCTGGCCATTCACTGTTGGCTTCTGCCTTTTATGTGCCTCTCTGGTTTAAACCGTATGTTTCTTTCTTTCCCCCTGTATGAATTCTTTCACTTTCTTAGAAGTCAGCAGTATATTTCAAAGTTCAGTTTTATTGTTTGTACTATAGCTGCTGGTAGCAGGAGGCTCTTTTCATTATAGGTGTGATATAGTCTTCAGTACTGCTAAAAGTAGAATCATGTTTCTCCCTTGATTATAGGATCTTAAAGGGCTGATACCTTTTCTTCTTGTTCTTAAACTCACAGCAGTGGACATGGCTATTTGTGTGTCATAGATAATAAATATTTTTTGAATGGTAAGGAAATGAATGTATGGTTTCAGGACCTAAATATTACCTCTGACATCTCACTTCCAAAGGATAGCTTTGTGAACCATTAAAAGAATTTTATAGTTTTAAGAAGAAACCCTTCTGAGAATACAGTGTAACCCATATTCACAATGAATATTTTATCTATGGATCTATATATAGAAATAATGAATGTAGTATACTAGGAATGATAATCTGTAGGTTTATTTAGCTCCAGAGAGCAAGAGAGACTAGTATAGAGCTCTTCTGAAACTGTAAAGATGGTACCATTTTCTACATCTTTCAGTATTCTTAATAAAATAATTTTAAAAGAGAAATATTTTACAAGATTTTCTCTCAAACATTCAACTTTAAGTACCATACTTCCATGTGAAGATAGATTTGTTTTCATTTGTGTTTAATATCTTAACCTCAAGGGCAAAAATCTGCCAGACTTCTCACCACTGCTGCCTCCTTAAGCTGCTGCCAAATGGTAGATGACTGACTATAAATCAAACTTTGGGATAACTTTAGTATAAACGTACAATTTGCTAACTGTCATTATTTCAAGCTACTATTAAGACTAAAAAAGGAAAAAAACACCCAGATGTGTTAGTGACATTTTCTGTTATGAAAGTTTAAAATTATATCTGTGCTATGTTTGGTTCACACTGTAATTAGTCTTTCCTTTATAAAACTTATTGCTCTATTACTCCTCTGCCATTTGTTAAGAGCAAATTATATATTACTTTTAGCACTTCATTCACCTTTCATCTACCAAAATGTGGTGCTGAATAAGAAAAGGACATTTTGTTCAGAATGTTCAGTGTTCTAGAATCCTGAATCTCTATACAAAGAAGAAAAATGGGAGAGGAGAGTGCAAATAAAAAAGCCACAAGAGAGCTATTTCAGATCTATAAGTCAAGCATAAGATACTTGAGCATGCACATGAGCGTCCATTTTGGAGTGAGCAGTGCATAGCTCCCACATCCCTCCAGCTAATACAGAAAGAAAAAACCTCACACTCCCACAAAACAAAAACTTTTGCTTTTTCTTCATTGCTGAAGACACAGTCCCTTCTTGTGGGAGTTCTTCAGACAATATTTAAGATAGAAATGAGATAAAGGAGGAAGCTAAGAGAAGTGTTTCCTGGCTGTGTTATCTTGTGTCTTTCCCACATTTCTGTGGGTTGAGTTTTGGGAGATATGGACCTGATCTTTGGTAAATGATTAATGTCTAATAAGTGATTGAGGTCAGTGCCTATTTGTTATGGGCTGAACTATAACCCCCACCCCCATGTGTTGAAGTTGCAATCTCCAGTATATGTGAATGTGACCTCATTTGAAAATAGTATCTGTGAAAGTATAATCAGGTAAGATGAGGTCATACTGGAGTAGGGAAGCCCTAGTTCAGTGGTTGGTACTCATATTAGAAGAGGAGTTTGTACACAGAGACACATCCAGAGGGAATACCACATGAAGCCAGATTGGAGTTCCTGTTACAAACCAAGAGATGCCAAGTTTGCCTGCAGCCTCCAGGAGCTGGGAGGTAGGCATGAGAGATCCTCCTTTAAGGGCCTGTCAAGTAGGAACGGAGCCTGCTCATTTGACTTCTGACTTTTAGTCTGTAGAACTGTGAGGGAATTACTGTCCATCATTCTCAGTCATCTAATTTGTGGTACTGCAGCCTAGGAAGCTAATGATGTGATCCACCAGTGAAGTTTTTCATTTTTAATTTTTTTATAACTCTTGTATTACTTTCCTATTTGTTTGGTCTGAATCCCATAAGTCCGGTTCCTACATCATGAGGCTTACAGAGTATTTGGGGATTGTAGCTATATTAGTTTTCTTTGTCTTTTAAAAAAATCATTAAAGACTTGCTTTCAAAATATAGCACCTTTTTATTTTTAATTTTCTATTAGTACCTGTTTGTAGTACATAGTGAATGTGGAGAATTAGTGTATCTACATACTACATCTTCTTAGTAGTATGTGTTTGCCAAACGTAATGATTATATTCACTGTGAGTATGTATACACAGCATATAGTAGTTCTTTTTTACAAACTCTTCCTCTCCTCCACTCTCTCATCTTTTAACACATCTTAATTCTTTTTATTCCCCCTCTCTCCATCTTTAGAACCCATCCAGTTTGCAAAAGGTCTATCTTCCTTTTCCTATTGCCTGTCTTTTATTAAAATAACACTGTTATCATCTTAATAAATTAAGTCTCACCTTATTGCCTCTGGTATCCCCCCTTTCACTGCAGGTGCATTTTCAAACTTTCCACGCAGTGGCCATACACAAAATCCCACATAGTCATGAAGACCATGCTGTGGACCAACAAGAAACAGAAAAATGTTGCAGGGTCTCAAATGTTGTTAAACAAAAACAGTGAACACATACTATGAATTTCAGAGGAGGTGTTTGGATCTCCGTGCATAGACTGTGGTCTGGGGCATCAGCTTTTGTGAAAAAACCTTTCTGAGGCTAGGCATTTTCTGTCCTGGAACACCCTGGGCTTATTCCTTTCAAAGCACCAACTGCCAGTGTGATGGTCTTTCCATTTGGCTTTTTCTAGCTCTCCTCTGTCTCCCATTAGATTGTCTCGGTCCCATTTGCATTCCACCTTTGTATGCTTTGTTTTCTTCATCCTGCCTGGCAAGGAGCGCTCTCGGCCTGTACCCTTGAGGGCCTGGAATGCAAGCTGGCACATCTTTTCAAAGAAGCTTTGACAAATGACAACAGCCCGCATTTTGTTAATGCTGCTTTAAACAAAAAGTGCCTGGATGCTATATGGGCACATACACGGCCAGAAAAATAAAGCCATCTATGTAAAACAGGGATTATCCTGAGATTGGCCCTTACAGCCAGAGGGAAGTACATGAGAGGAGAGGCAACATAATTACATATATGTTGAGGAGCTATTGTCCAGTTTCTGGTTATTTATATTCTTCTTCCCAAGGCTGGCTGTAGTGTGGGCTTCAGTTAGTTGTGGACACCGTGGCTTAAACTAGTGATTGTGCAGCTATTGCCTTTCAGAAGCAAATCTAAGCTACTCCATATTTTAACTGATTTGTCAGGCATTGCCAGTGGCTTCAAATTAATCCAATCCTAGTCCCCTACTGTATTTGTTGTCCAGGATTTACTGGCTGCGGCTGTTCTGTGTTAATGCCTTTCTTGGAGTGGGCCTGTCCTAGTGATGCTTATTTATTCTTGAGAACTGGCCTTCTCACAGGAACCCATCCGTCCCTGTGGCAGCACAGCCTTGTCCACCAGCTGCTGCAGCTGCCGTGGGAACCTTGACAGCCAGCACTGCAGGCTGAGAGTAGCTTTCTCTGCTTCTGCTAATCCCTCTTCCCCTTCCCTGCCATGTGTATTTCCATGATAAAGTACCCAAGAAAGATTTCCAATGCATTTTGACAGGATGGAACTGTGATTCAGCTTGATCTTGTTAAGAGCTCTGTAGCCAGATTTCCCACAACACAGAAGGTGAGGAAAGCTTGCAAACTCTTTAACAGCTTGTCTCTAGCTTAGTGGGAGAGACTTAAATGACACTGCTGCTTTTTTGCCCTTGACCTAAAGGAGGAAGCGATATTTACTGCATGTTTTCTTCGCAAAGTCCGTGTGTAAGTTCACTGAGGGCATCTATGTAAGGGTTGAACCCCCAGGTGTCTAAAGACTGTATTCCACTCCCCATGCTTGCTTGCTTCCTTCCTTCCCCATCCCTTTATCCTTTTCTTTGCATTCCTCTCCTTCCACTCTCCCTCTCTCTCTCTCTCACAAGCAAACTAACTATAGCAGGCAGTGTGGTAAATAATAAGACAGAAGTCCCTGCTGTCCAATAGCTCATGATGTGGTGAGGAAGAGAAGCAAGTAGATAATTACATATATACCAATATGTGGAGTGCCTGGCGTAGAAAATCTTCACAAATTACAATGAGAAGGGGTGTCAAACTCCATCTTGGAGAGGTGGTGAAGGTGTGGATGAGTAGAAGTAATACCAAGATTGATTTGAGTGAATGAATACGGGGTAAACATGGTGGATTTGTACTGGTGGAAGTGGCATGTTTTAAGCAGAAAGGCCATGAACAAAGCTCTTCTTATCAATTTATGTATGTCCAATCTCAAATTTTACTCATGGATTATAAGTTTTATGTTTGTAGCTTTTTGTATTTTCCATCTCTTGGTGTGTGTTAGAGCAATATCTGATCTTGGCATGCCCTGATCGTGTGGATTTCATTGTGTAAACCAGGTTCTAGCATCCTACTTAAAAGATTTTATTGACTTGAGCTTACTCCTTCGTTCTGAGTTTAATACTTAACATTGTTATCTTAGGGGGATTGTTTTATGTATTACTCAACCAGTTAAAAACTAAAAGCACATTTCTTTGGAAACGAGATGGCTCTGTCTGCCATCCAGGTTGACAGGTTATTTGTGACTGGGTTTCTGTATTCTCCATCTCTGTTTCCACAGTCTCTCAGAGAAGAGGAGCTCAGTGTGTAGTGGTTAGACAATAACAAATGAGTGGCTCAGTTGACAAACTTCCTTTTATTAACTGACTATATTCTGTATCCTCCCAGAGCAGAGAACAACTGTATCTCTTCCATTTTAATTAAAATTCAACTTATTTGCACTGCCAGACAGAAGGTACCTACAGGGTTAGAGGGAGCCTGAAGTCAGATGACTACTGACTATATAAAGAGGTTGAGAGGCCCATAAATTCTTGAACCTTAAATAAAAGGGGCACAGTCTATCAGAGGGAAATAATGGAGTCAGAGTTGTCTTTCACTTGGCCACAGTGCTCCTGTTTAGGACTCTGTCTTGGCTAAACAGCCAGACACTTTTATTCTGCTCATGAGAAGGGAAGGAATGCTTTTTTTCCAGGCTATTAAGTTAAAAAAAAGTGCAGTTCTTTGGCTTTTTGGAAATGCCAGAAAAGATTATGAAATCCCTAAAGATCAGAAAACAGGCAGTGTGGTAAATGACATTTTATTCATTAGGATGGATACTCAAGTATTTTGTGGCTCTAAAAATGTTTTGTCCTTTGTATCCCGGGAAGGGATCCTTGGGGGTACTATTAATCATAATAGCAGTAATAAAACTATTTACCTTATATTTGCTTAACACTTTGAAGTTGTAATGTACTTTTATATGTGTTATTCAAGTCTTGCGGGAAGAGGATGGGAGGAGAAGGGAGAATTGTTCCTCTCTTTTAGGAAATTTAACAATTAAGGTGTGTCTTTGTGGAGTCTGTTTGAGGCTGAGACATTAGCTTTGACACTGTGATGCAGGCCTCCGCAGTTGGGATCCAGAGCTTCCTTGGCTGTCCTCAACACCCTTTATGCCAACTGCTGTCCCAAAGAAAGCACTAAACCTCAGGTCTTCACTGGAAAAGCCCTCACTCTTCTTCAGTAATCTCACATTCCTCTTATAGTCTTGGCTTTTTTGGCTGGATTTCTCAGTCTCTAGAGGTTGCATGTGAAAAGCATGTGGTGATTGGCAGTAGGTTGGGGTGCCTTGGGTTGGCTCCTTAGACCACAGTTGAGATGTCTCTGCTATTGAGACTGGAATCTATCCCTGGCCCCTTTGGGAAGCTGTGTGGTACATTTGTTGCCTTTGTCACTGTGGTCACTGCTTATCAGTGTCTCTGTTGTACCTATTGTTAAAGCATCCATCACGATGACCCTTATATGCCTCCTTTACCAACTGTGGCATATGGACAACCAAACAGTAATTGTGCCCTGTATATACCTCATACTTCTTTGGGTCCCTCACCTTCTCACATTCTGAGGATCAAAATACAAGATCTCATGACATAGTTGCCTCAGTTGCTACTTGCATTCACAGATAACCATCTTGGTACAGGTAGTAGTCAGGATTTCACCTTTCCCTCAACCAGTGCATGCTTGATAAACCAACTTCAATCCAAGAAAATGTAAGGAAAATTTGAGTTACATACTATGTAAAAAAAAAAAAAAATATATATATATATATATAATAGTTATAACTCCTATTTCCTGATCCCACCAGCAGAAGAATAGCTGCCTCCGAAGAGCCAGGTGAATAATATGCATTTATTCTAATCTCACAACTACTCTACATAAGTATTGTGCTTGTATTATAGATGAAGTGGAGGCTGAGAAAAGTGTTGTAATTTGCCTCAAGTCATGCCAATAAAAATGGTCATAACTAGGTTTTATGTGTAGATGTCTCTGACCTCTTTTTGGTCTATCATGTTCTCTGCTTTTCTTTTTTGTGCCAGATGGGCTAGGTCTCAAAAGTACCAGACCATGAGCAGGCTCACTTCTAAGTTTTCTGTATCAAATACCTGTATGTTTTCAAGTAATTCTACTTTAAATCTAATTTTAAAATAACATTCTCAGCTAAAGCCTGGTAGCACATGCACTCAGGGCGCTGAATGAGCAGGATCTCCGTGAGTTGGAGGCCTGCCTGGAATACACAGTGAGTTCAAGACCAGCCTGACCTACATAATGAAACCCTATCTTAAAACAAACAAAAAACCCAAACAACACAACAACTAACAGTAAGAACAAACAAACAAACAAAATTCTCTACGTAAAATACAAGAACAAAAAGCAAAAACATTTTTTTGGGAATAAAATAAAACATGGGAATCCATGTTCTTTCATCTGCTTGAGTCTGGATAGGTGCCTGCGTGCTATTTCCATGCTGGTGGTGAACCCTCTTTGCATAAAGTGGTCATGCCTAGCCATGTGATGACCCATTTGGGTGAAACACTGTAGTGTGTGAACATGGGCTATGTCTCCTCCCCTTCTTTGTCACCATCACTAGGATTTCAACCAAACTGACTGTGCATCCTGACTTCATCAGCCTTCTTACTTTTTTCTGGAGACCCTGGTTTTAGACAGGAGGATCTAGGACAAGTGGCTTTGATCCTTCCTCAGCAAGGTGGCTCACCAGTTTATGTTCACTCTAGATATAGGAGTTGCATTGACTAGAAAAATCAAATCACATTGTTCAGCTTCTTTAAATGGTAATAATCAGGAATTTTTTAAAAAAGTTTTCTCACTAATGAAAGAAACACTGGTATAATGAAACCAGATTATGAGGAACTGGAGACAGAGGGATGTGCTGTTGATTTGGATTAATCATTTGTCTCGGGGCAAGTCCTTAGCTCAGGCATGAGCGTGGCAGGGCTGTTGACCTTGCCAGAGTCATTGGAGGAATTAGGAGAAAAGGCTGAAGTGGTAAATGTGGGCAGCCCGAGCAGTTTCCTCAGGCTGGAAATAGTTTTTAGTTCTTTTCATCACTTTTCTCAGAATTGCTATTTCCTTCCTCATTCCTCTTTAGTTTCCTAGAATGCAACAGAATATTTTGGTCACTGCCTAGAAACCCTGGCGTATCAAATTCATACAAAGACTTGGGAAGACTTAGATCAAAGGTAGAAACTGTTCAGATGTAGCATCTGATCAAAAGCAAGCCTTATGTTCTTACTAGGCCTTCTCTGCAGGTTTGGTTTGAACTCAGTGAAAAATGGTGTGATTTTATTCCACTTTTCTCTTGCTGCTCTTTTTTGTCTTTTTCCTTTTTAATCCTCATCTCTCTGTCTTAGCCCAGGAAGAAGAACAGTGATGCACAGACTTTGCCGGGATCATGTTAAGATGTGGTTTCTGACTCAGTGGGGCTGGGGTGGAGTTGGAGAATCCCAAGGGTGTTGATGTTGCTTCTTGAAGTCTCTGTGTTGGGGACCTGGGCTCTGAGCCTGTTTGTGTGCATTGAGAGCATCAAAGAGGCTGGGAGCTTAGTGTTGCTCTGAGATTTAGGAGAATTGCAGTGTTGCTGGTGTGGGGTGACCTGAAGTTGTCAAATGAAGAACAAAATAGCATTTTCTGCTACTCCCCTGCTCCAGAGCTCTGCTGTTGCTGGACTCCAGCCTAGAGTCTTCCCTGCTAGTTGGGAGCCCCCTGTGCCTGTGATGCCGACACTCCTGTCGCTGCTCCTGAAGTTTGTGTTTCCTGAGCATTGCCCTGGCCGTGGGGAGAGGCTGCTGCTGCTGTGCTTTACTTCTTTGTTTGCTCTTGCTGTCCTGGTTTCCTGTGATGAGAGAACTGTTTTCTGCTATGTCTGGAGACACAAGGGCAGTGTCTATGTGATAGTTCCAAAATGTGTCAGGAATTAAAACTGCATAAAATCGGGGGATCGTGGTCATTTTCTTGATCTTGATATTTAGGTTCAATATTGACTGACTTGTTTTTTAAGAGTTAAACTGTTTTGGGGGCTGGGGAGTTAGCTCAGTGGTTCCGGCGCCTGTCTTGCAAGCGCAAGGATCCAGGTTCAATCGTCGGTAACCACATACCATACTGGTCGTGGAGACTCACGCCCAGTAGCAGCCAGTACCACATACCACAGTGCCGGGCGTGGTGGCTCACGCCTGTAATCCCAGCACTCGGGAGGCAGAGGCAGGAGGATTGCTGAGATGTGAGTTTGAGGCTGAGCTGAGTGCCAGCCTGAACTACAAAGCGAGACCCTGTCTCAAAAAAACAAAAAAACAAACCAAAAAAAAAGAGTTAAACTGTTTTATTTCTTGCAGTTATTCTTCCAGGTTTATTATTTAATTGCGGTGGAAAAGTTGGAGGATGTAAACCTACCTGTGGGGCAGGCCTCTTAAAATGAGGTTAGTTGCTGTGTAAATCTGATTTTAACCATATTATCCTTAAGTAATCCTGGCTGCTCCTTTGGGTTCCCTGTGCTCTATAGGGTCCCAAGAACCAGGACATGAGTTTTTCCAGTTTAGAGGGGTCAGTACTTAAAATTTACCTGAAGTATTTGCTGTCATGTAGCTTGGGGGAGGGCAAGGTTTTCTGACCAAAATGTTTATACGAATTGTTTTTATGTAAATTTATCTGAATACTGATCCTCTGTTGGAAATCAGATTCATGATTCTCTAATGAATCGTGAATATGTCGAGTGTAGTCTGTGGTAGGGTTTTTGGGATGGAGAACAGATGATTGTGCTTATTCTGAGGGTCTCTGGCAGAAGGTGGGAATCAATCTTAGCTCCAGTGACCACTAAGAGGAGGTAGGAGCACAGCCCCTGAGCTCCCAGGAATGGTGGGAGAAAGCCTTGCCCCGGAGTCTTCACTGACAGAGGCTCTACAGGAAAGGCACCAATTTCTGGTTTAATGTATTAACATTTAACAAGTAGAAGTCAGGTGGGTTTTTGACCTTGAAAGTCTGCAGTGACCTGTTTGCTCTGTGGCCAGGTTTTGCAATTGTGTATTTGGCTTCTAATATCTTTTAAGCTTTGACTTGTAAGTGACTCTGTGGTCAGTAAGTGAGCTATGGGGAAAATGATCTTACAGGTTATGACAGCTTTGGAGGCATACAGGTGGAAAAGTGTCTTTATACAAGAATGTAGAGGTTTCTATACAGATTGGACTGCGTATGAAGCAGTGGCTGCTTTGGCCTTAGCAGGTGCCCAGTGGAGTGGTCAGGTACAGCTGACCTTGAACAAAAGGTCATAGCTTCTCTTAATACTGCAGGAAAGGAAGGGGCTGGGGATTTAGCTCAGTGGTTCTGGTGCTTGCCTTGTAAGCACAAGGTCCCTAGTTTGATCCCTGTTAACAACATACAACAATGTCAGGCAGGGTGACTTGTCCACCAGCAATCAGTACCACATACCAAAATGCCAGGTGTGGAAACTCATGCCCATAAGCAGTCAGTACCCACACACCACAATGCCTGGCATGGTAGCTCATACCTATAATCCCAGCACTTGGGAGGCAGAGGCAGGAGGGTTGCTATGAGTTTGAGGCTGCCCTGCGCTACATAGTGAGTTCAGGGCCAGCCTGAACTACACAGTGAGACCCTGGCTCAAAAAAAAATTGTAAGAAAGGCTGAGAGATCTTGTCATCTAAATATTTGAGTCCCAAGAAAGACTTTCCTTGAAACAGGTGTAAGCCCATTAATAATGTTTTGCTACTCTTTCTGTGCTTCTCATCAGAATCTGTCAGGACAGCTAAGGTCCATTCTCAACTTACTAGCGTGTGTATCAGAGGCTAGCAGTGAATGGCTAATTCCAGGCCTATAAAGTCTGTCATTGAACTACTTGCCTCATATTCCATTAACTGTGTGGAAGGGTAAAGGGAAGTGGGGGAGAAAAGCAAACTGGATAATCTCTTAATATTCTGTGTCTTAGGAGTGAGTCCTCTAACCTGGATACTAGTAAGCTATATTTTGGTTTTAAAGTAACCTCAGAAATTGAAGTTAGAGAATGGACAAGTGAGAAAGAGGAGGAGGGAAATAGGGACTGCTGTAGAGCTGACTTCCACTGTGGGCAACAGGTACCCCTAGAAATAGAACAGACTGTACTCTCTCTCTGAACCGTGGGAAGCTGAACTAGTTATCCACACTCTTGTTCTTCATGCATTGAGGTCAGCCCCTTTGCTCTTTGGTGCTAGGACTAAGGGTTTCCTGAGGCCTCTGAGGGAGTCCTAAAGCAGAGAAGCCATGAAAAGTGCTTGAGGAGGAACTATGGGGACAAGAAATGGTGCAACGCTCCACTTCCTATATACTGAAATAAAGTGGACTGAGTGTGGAAATGGCATGAGGCCCCCAGAGGTTCTGTTACAGGATTTTTTTTTTAGATAAATAATGACTGTTACTGGATTTCTGAGACCCATAAATAGTAACAGATTTGGGATACAGGTCCTTATTATGCAGACTTTATCATCAAATATAGAAAATTATCTTGATGAAATGATTTGTGATTCCAGAAGTTGAAAAAAAAGCTATGGTTTAGAATTATCAGTTTCTAGAAATAAAATTAACTCAGGAAATCACTATAGAATAAGAGTTTATGAATTTTATTTCTAATTACTATCAGAACAGGAGCAAGGGAGACAATAAAAATCATGAAAGAAAGTATGATAAAGCTGCAATAAGAGATTTCCTTAGGAGATGTGTTATAACCAAGAGACCAAACTAGAATATACAAAATAGAAAATTGGGCATTTAAAGCAGATGTCAAAGGGAAAATGAGAGATACTTAGGTGCACTTGCTCTTAAATAGAGCTTTAGAAAAGAGGGAACTATTTCAGTGTTACTAGTTGGAGATACTGAATGGGATCCAACAAAGGTAAGAGAAGCAATGTTTCAGGGAAAAAACTGGACTGATTTCTTAAGAGATGCCAGAAGACTATTGGAAAATGCTCTCTTAGAGCTGCAAGTACAGACTGTGTGGTAAGAGCAATAGAAAACTCCCCTTGCAGGCTGGTACAGCTATGCCAGGGAATTGTGGAAATTAGAGGAACAATACTAGGAAGAGGTGATTTGGAAAGCTCCAACATAGCACATATATTAGTGGTACCTTGTGGGAACAAATCCAAGAAATATATGGAAATAGTTCAGTAAGAGAAGCCTCAGAAAAATGGGAATATTAAATAGGTAGAGGCAGATAATAAAGTTCAGACCCAGACTGGACTATGTTCTGAATGGAATTATCTAATGTGGAATCATCTCACTTGAAGGTGGGAAGGCTAATTTGTAGAATGGATAATTGTGACCAGCCAAAATTGTTTTGATTTCATATTCTTGCTACAGAAGAATGTGCAAAATAAAATCTGAGGGAGCATTTTCCAAAATTACATGCATGAACCAGAAATCAAAGGAAAAGTAATGAAAGAGAACACAGGATTATCCAACTAGGAATAGTTTAGTATTGCCTGTCTTCTTACAAGCAGGTTAATTAGAAGTTCCCTGGGAATCTTCTTAAAAGGAATAGGGGAATAACACCTGGAAACAGACAGAGGTGGTGCTAATTTGGCATTCCTCACTTATTTCTCTTACTCACTGTGTATCCCTTTGGGGTTCGCCCTGTGCTCCTAGTGGCCAGTCTCTCATTCAGGCTGCTTTTTCATCCAGATCTGGTTGAGTGAGACCAGTGTAGGCTCAGCTGGCATCTGGGAGCCAGAGGAGAGAGAGGTACTATTCCTGCCAAGCTGCATTTGGCAGTGGCTGCATTCCCTGTTGGATGTCCCTCATCCATAGCTACAGTCCCTCCCTTTATCCTTTCTTCTAGGACTCGGAAGAGCTTTCTTCCTGGGTGCTTCCCTGTAGGTTACTGTAACCTGCCCACAGTTCCTGAGACAGTGTTCTGAAGAAAAAGAAAAGAAAGTTTTAATTATGCAGAAAAGAAAAGCCAAGAAAGGTACTTTCAGTAAAATCTGGGAACCAATGACATAACCAATACAGACCTTTAAATTGCAGTGGCAGTTATTTCTTCCAGAAATATTTCAAATGTGCTTCTTCCAGAGAGAGACAGACATATACAGTGCAGATTTCCTTTCAGATATAATAGTCAACATTTTTCTGGGAGTGAAAACTTTCTGATTAAGTTGTACAGGATACAGATGGGGATCTCCTAACAATGGCAAAGACTGTCTTCTGTCTTGATTAGCTTGGACCAAGAGATCTGTGTGTTTTTTTTCTTTCCTTCAGAGAGCTCAGTCTTTGCTTTGGTCCATCGTAACACTAAGTGTAAGTAGTCAGATCTAAGGACACAGATAGGCAGGGATTAAATAGTTTAGGGTCTATATTTTGTCATTGTGATATTTTACTATGCTAATTTTGTATATGATTCTTGTGATTTTGGGGGTGTACTGGGTCTTGAACCTGTAACTTTTACACTGAGCTACATCATTAGCACTTTGAAAACATTTTAATACATTCTTTATACAGGGTTTCTAAGTCTTTAAGTTGGCTGGTCTTGGTTTGAACTTTCAGATCTCCTGCCTTAGGTTCTGAGTTGCTGGGATTGTACACATGTGCCGTCATTCTTGATACGATTCTATAAAAGTGGGACACATGCGGAACACTTTGTTTAGTTCAGCTTTGGGAAATTAAACTCATTCAGTGAATCAGAATCCATGGAATAGCTACTGAAAAATCTGAATCTACTCAGGCTTTGTGAAACCCTCTTAACCGAGACTGAGCAGAATTACTATTTTTGATTCTTTTGTGTATATACCTAGCAGGGCAATGGCCGGGTCAAATGGGACCTCCAATCCTAGCTTTTTGAGGAATCTCCAAACTGATCTCCACAGGGGCTGTACGAGTCTACATTCCCACTAACAGTGGAGAAGGGTTCCTTCTCCTCCACAGCCTCGCCAACATTTGCCGTTGGCTGAATCTGAAATGGCAGCCATTCTATGTGGAGTGAGATGAAATCTCAATGTTGTTTTCATCTGCATCTCTCGAATGACTAATGATGTTGAGTATTTCTTTAAAAGACTCATATCACAGTGACATATGTGCACCCATGTTTATAGCAGCCCAATTTGTGATTGCTACATCTTGGAAACAACCCAAGTGTCCATCAACTGGAGACTGGATAAAAAAGCTGTGGTTCTTCTACAGAATGGAGTACTACTCTGCCATAAAAATGATAAGTTTGAATCATTTATACTTAAATGGATATATCTTGAGGATATCCTCATAAGTGAAATAAATATGGCACAGATAGGTACACATGCATCTTTTCTCTGGTGTGAGAAAATTCAGATGTAAATGAGTCCTAGAATTGTATATTATATATTGTGAAATAGAAAATGCTCAAAGTAAAATAGGGTGAAGGGGGAAAAATGATGAGATTGTAACAAAAAAGTAAGGAAACAAATTTTATGTATATGGGGGGGCGGTAGGGTGGGTAGGACTATGGGGAAAAAATGAGAATCAAGTTGTGTCTTATACTAGTACAAATCCCCATTATGGAGTGCAATTATGATGCATATATGTAATGTACCAATAAAGATTAAAAAATTGAAAAAGAATTACTATTTTTGCTCAGGGATGTTAATTATGTATTTTAAAGTGTTTGGAGTTTGAGTTTAGAAAAGTAAGAAAATTAATTTTGGCCACCAAAAAGATTCTGTCCTCCTCCCCCTCTTTCCTTTTGTTCTCCTCTCCCACCCTCCTCTCTTCTCTTTTGCTTTTCTCTTTGTCTCTTTTCTTTCTAGTCCTAGGGTGTGACCCTGGGGCCTCATTCATGCTACATCCCCATCCCAAGGTTCATTTTTGATCCTTGTGGCATCTGCATATATTGGTCCATCCTAGAGCCTTCTTACTCTTTTCTTCTTTTGAGGTTGGAGCAAATTGAGAGAAAAACAGAGGAGTCAAGCAGAAGGAGACAAAGCATACTGCAGCTCTTCCCCCACTGATATTGCTGTTTGGAGATACGTATACGTATACGTAAATTGTGAGCAAAGCGCTATTTCTGATGCCTCAGTCCTGAATTAACAGTGTGTACTCAATCACTGGTGGGACTCGGACCAGCACGGACCTCAACCAGAACCTTCTAAACATTAAAGTCACCCCATATCCAGAAGAGAGGAGATATATTCTCAGTAGGAGGATCCCAAGAGAGAAAGAGGAAGAAAATGTATGACCAGTTACTTCTCCCAAACTCTTGAATTGAAATTTTGTTCCTTTACTGGGAGGAGCAGGGAGCCATATATGAAGTTAGAAACTAGCCAGGATTGTTGATCTATAAGGCTCATAATTCATTAGATCAGTACTTATTTGTTTTTTGGTACCCGGGATTGAATTTAGGACTTTGAGCTTGCCAGTAGATCAATATTCTAAACATATTTGTTCAACACTTATATAAAGAAATGGGACAAATTTATATTTTGCAAGTAACATTTTTATCCCTCTTTCTTTATGTCCAAAATTGCATGTTGTATGATAGTACTATGTTTCCTATTAATTAATTTTTGGGCACATGCAAAGCTTGCTGTACAGACTGTATCAAATGTCACCTGATACTTTAACTTACTTGGTTTATCCTTCAGTTCTCAGTTTTTTATGTCACTTATGTTGGATAGCTTCAGTCAGACACAATAAGCATCAATATAATTTATATAGAAAAAATTTGAGCTATTTTCAAAATATTTTATGTTTTTTCCTTATATACAGACAAATATTTCTTCTTTCTTGCTTTTATTATTTTTCTTTTTTGAATTTTTGAACCCAGAGAAATTCTTTGAAATAAGACTAGAAGTTTTAGAGTATAGCTGATAAAAGAAAACGCTCAATTGCGTAAAAACATTACACCACGACAGTAGCTGGCAGATTACTGTACTTGCATCATTTACTGTGTGCATGTATCCAGTGAAAACAGTCAACACAGAGTGATCAACAGCAGTGAGGAGTAATTTCAAAAATTTTGAAATTTTGTACTGCCTGACTCTTTACCTGGCTCACTGATAACAAAAAATCTCCTTTTAATATGTTAATCAGACATTAACATATTATTTTGAATGCAGCTGTTGTATAGATAATATAAAAGAGTGGTTAAATTAGCTGAGATTTCACTTTGGTTAGCAAGTGAGTTTTTTAGTTGTAAGAGTTGGCCGCAAAGTAATGAAACATTTATAAATGAAAAGATACTTGGCAGATATTTTGTGGTTAATACTTTGAAAATTTTGAAAATTTTATAAGTTTAGTGAAGAATAATTAATTAAAAATCTTAGGAAAAGTAATGAACATGACTACTCACATTTATTAGGGTTTTTTTGTTGTTGTTGTTCAGATTAGGTTAATTTCTAAGCACCTGCATTCAGGTTTATTAATTCTTTTCTGTTACTTCTAATCTTTTGTTTAGCTATTTGAGTATTTACTTTCATGTAATACAAGTTAAGAATTCTAGAATGTTTTTTCTTTGTGTGTGTGTGTGCATATGTGTGGTACCAGGGACCTTGCACTTCAGGCAGGTGCTGGAATCACTGAGCTAAATCCTTACCCCCTAGAGTTTTAATTTATTTTTATTTTTATTGTTTTTGTTAAGCATCTCCATCTATTTATCTAATATCAACCGTATTTTCTTTAATTCTTCGAACATATTTATAATAGCTATTTTAAGATTATTGTCTTAAAATTCCAACATTTGGGTCATCTAACAGTCCATTTCTATTCATCCCCCTCTTGGATATAGTTCACATTTTCCTGTTTCTTTATATGTTTGGAATTCTTTATTGTATTATAAAGACTGTGAGTTATGTTGTCTTTCTTTAAGGAGTGTTCACAAAGCATTTTTTGTGTATTTCCTTCACCTCAATAGCCTTGGTTTTTAGCTGAAAATTACTGACAGTGACTGTACAACTTAATGAAATCTCTAAGACACCAATGAAATCAGTGCTAGGAGTAAAGTTCATTGCAGTTCATGCACACATTAGGAAAACAGAGCAAGCCCAAATAACTGTAGGAGAAATGTGAAGATACTCAACAAGAAACCAACTGCAAACCAGAATTAAGGGAGAAATTAGAAAATGAGAGCAGAAATCAAGAAATTAAGACTAAAAGAAGAAATCAGTGTATCGAAGAGCTGATTCTTCAAAAGAATAAATAAATAAATCCTTAAACTCAGACAAGAATCAATGCAATTAGAAATGAAAAAGGTAGAGTCACAGCAAACTCTGTAAAAATCAGAAAATAATTATGAACTACTTTGAAAAATCATATTCCAACAAATCAACACATGTGAAGAAATGGACAGATTTCTAGATCTATACAAACTATGAAAATTAACCCAAGAAACTATAAATATGCTTAACCCAGTAACAAGCATTGAAATTGACTCTGTAACAAATGAACCTAGATAGAAAAATCCTCCACGAGATATTAGCAAATAGAATGCAGCACGCTATGCCAATGGTGGTACATCATGATCAGGTAGCTTTTGTAACAGAGATGCAAGGACTACACAGAAAGACCCTGTCTCAAAAGAACCAACCCCCCACCCCGCCCCCGGAATACAGCTATAGGACCATTCCTGAATATAGTAGAGGCTCTTTATGAGAAACCAGTATTTAGCATCATACTAAATGGAAAGAAGATAAAAGTGTTCCTCTAAAATCTAGAATAAAACAAGAATGTCCACTCTTGCCTTTTCTATTCGACAAGTACTTGAAACATTAACCAGAGCAACTTTCCAAATTGGGGTAGTGGCACATGCCTGTAATCCAAGCACTTATAAGACTGAGGCAGGAAGATTGCTGTGAGTTTGAAGCAAGCCTGAGCTACTTAGTGAGTTCAGGGCCTCCCTGAACTATATATTTAGACCCAATCCCCCCAAAACAATCTCAGATACCCAATTCCTCCAAAACATAGCAACTAGGCAAGAGAAAGAAATAAAAGGGATACATACGGGAAAAGAAGAATTCAAATTATCATTATTTGCAGATGACATGATACTCTACATGCACCCAAAGAACTCTACCAGAAAACTCTTAAAATTAATAACCAGTTTAAGCAAACTAGCAGGAAACAAGATCAATGCACAAAAGTTATTAACATTTGTGTACATCAACAGTGAATAGAATGAGAATGAAATGAAAACAGTACCATCGACAGTAGCTCCAACAGACAGCAAGGTCCTGAGCTCCTGCAACACAACGTTCACACCAGGAAAACCACCCGCAGCAAGCTTCTCCTAGTAGTAAATCAACAGCCACAGATCCTTCCCTCCAGTTCCCTTTTTATGGCTATTGGTAGAAATACTCAGGTGGATCTCCCACATTCAGACCATGCTGATTCAGTTCATCTGGGCGTTACAAGTTGACTGTTAGTTAATCAACCACAGCCGACTTGGGTAAAAAGTAGCCAGCGTCTCAGCTCATCACACCCGGTAGCTCAGCACTGTTATATTCACTCCCATTAAAACTTGGCATCTTCCTTCTACCTTGTTCTTACCAGTCTCCACCCAAAAGCATGAACCTTCGCTCCTGATTGGTGCTTTTCAGAAAGTAGCTATGGAGCTTCTGAGCAGTCCTTGAGCTCTGGTCAGTGTGCCTCTCTGCCTGGTGAGATAACCCATGGTCATCACTTTAAGTATGGTCAGAACAGAGAAGGGTCACAGAAATACAAATAATATGCTAGAAACAGTAACTACTGGACAAAAGGACCTGTCTGTGTCAGACGACCTTGTGAGTGTGTCAGATCCCCTGGCTCTGCCCTGTCCCTGTGGGTGTGGTCTAGGGCTGGGCCTAACAGGAACCTGAGCGCATCTGCCAATTCCCATGTCTGACAGTGGTGGCACTGGATCGCTACATTGGTTCCAGACCTTCAGGGACTCTGATGTGTGTGTCACCCTGGCTTCTACCACATCTAATGTCCAATCTACCACTCACTGGAAAGTTATTCAAGTCGATTAAATTCCTAACACTACAAAACATCTACCTCACAACAGACCTGACCTTCATGGCATGAAAGATCACAGGATGAATGAAACATTATTATTTTTTATTTTTTGCACAATGCTCTCAGATAGGAAAGTACTATGGTACCAGAAAGATGCATGAACATTGAGCTCGCATATGAATGTATGCTGTTACAATGTCTCTCTCATCCTCAGAGTTTGTCATCGTCTACAAGATGCAGGTTTTACAGCCTGAACGTTATCCTATACATTTCCACCCATGTTCAGGAAAACACTTTCAACTGCCACTTTATTTAAATGACAATTGGTGGGCCACAGCTTTAGCTCACTGGCAGTGTCTGGAGCAATAATTTTGAGCTGCAGATGTGCCTGACTTCCGCCTAAGAGGGACCTGTCCATGACAGTCTCGGCAGCCTACAGATTCCCTCTCCACTGCACAGGCTTCTCACCACGCCACCACATGATGCAGAGGACACAGAAGAGCTCACTCTGCTCATAGGTGCCATTATTTGCATCCAGGACTCTGGATCCCTCTCCACATGTCACCGGGAACCATGGACCTAATGGTTCCATCCACCACGTGAAGTGAGGGCTTGGGCCTTTGCTTCTTTCTTCTCATACTTCTCTTTGGAGGACACATTATAAAGTCTTGGGAGTCTGGAAGTTAATGTGATAAAAAGATTAGTGAAGCTTCAACACTGAGTCTGGGACTGCAGTGCATCTTCTTGGGAGAGGCCATGAGGTGGAGGTGGCCATTGTGTGTCATAGTTCCAGCCTCCAGGGCAGGTGGTACAAAGCGCTTCTGTCAGTACTGCTTCTGGCTAAGTGTATGCAGCTTGGTGGTTGTGCTGGAAGTAATGGGTGCTGAAACAGCTGGTGATCTCGGAGTACAAACTGTGCTGCTGTCTTGCACGTTGGAACCACCAAACACCTGTCTACCGTCAGCCTTTCACTGCAGAAGTAAAGGTTTTGTGGCATCATTCTAAAGATTCTATGCCACTTGACAACTAGGTACACCATACAGGGAACAGGGAAGGGGACATTGCCAGAATCTCTGCTGTGGGCCCTGGCCTCTTGTGAGCCACTGCAGCATAAGGTGAATTAAAGAATAGGGAACATGAACAAGAAATAAGTCTTAGAAGGAAGAAGCTGGGTCTTAGGGCATGATCAATGCTGCTGACAGCAGCAAAGACAAAGGCCCCCAACCACATCCAGTATTTATTGAATGCAATGATGGGAAGGAATCGGGAGGCGAATATGTTTTAAAGGCATCCAGTGAGATATTGCTGAACAACTGGCATGATGGCACCAGGCAGGGCTGTAAAGGAGTATGCACTGCTTATTTTTCTTGGATAGAACGAACTGGTACTGAGACTGGGTGCTATTAGTAAGCAACCCATCAGGTCAGTAAGAAGCCATAATTCAGGTGAGGATTTTAATTGGGGTCATGGTGATCTTAGCTGCATGTAACTCCGCTGAGCCCTGCACTTCACAGACCAGGGTTTAGATTTCTGTGGCAGCTATTAGGGGAGGTGGTATACTTGCCCAGTCCACCATCTGCCATGCCCATGTGAATCACACAGAGCTTCAGTCTGACTCCTGATCTAAAACAGTACAGATGAATTATGGAAATCAAGAAGCAGGTGCCACTCAGCTTGTTTCTATGGAGCAAGGATGTCTGCTATTATGGGGGTGGGGGCCTGGTCCCCAATTCTAGAGTGTCTACTTTACTGGGGTTAAAGTCTCGAGTACCGAAGTGGTTTCAGTAATTTTCTTGCCCTTGATAACTCTTGCAGACTTCTGGGAGAGAATTTGATCTTTGTTGAGGTCATTATGTACAATGCACCCCTGACTCTTCTTTGGATGAAAACAGCTTATGGAATAGCTGGTCCAGCATGGTCAGTGTATGGCTGATCTCTGAATCTTGCTTCAAGACAAGGTTGTCTGCACTTCATGGCCATGAGACTGGCCAGTGCCTGGCTGTATCCTAGCAGATGAAAGGACTCTGCCAATCATGGAATGATGACAGTCTTACTGAGAAAATTTTCTCTTCAACAGAATATAGGTGGCTGATAAAGTCTTGTGACTGAATTTTTATCACATGGCAATTTCCATCACATTTTCTTTCTGAAAGAGGTCCATGTGATATTTAAGCTTATGTGTGTAATTTGTTCACTTAAAATTGCATTATGGTCTCAAGGTTCATCCATGTTCCTACAAATGATTTTATGTTAGAATAATACTTCATTATGTGTATGTGCCACATTTTCTTTATACATTTATCTATTGATACACATATAAGCCAGAATTTAGCTATTATAAATCACGCTGTTATAAACATGAATTTGATACTATTGTGTCTAGGATGCTGGGATTAGAGTGGTGCCAAACCAATCAGCAGACTGGTTTAATAATTACCCACCCGTAATGATAGCAGCCGTAATTCTAGCACCATGAATCAGTCATACCTGTAGATTTAGCCAATCTCAGAAAAGCCCACCTATGACTGCATGAGGCTTTGAGTGTGAGGAGTGTCTGGACACAAGCCACAGGTGTAGATTTGTAGATTTTACATTTTCTGCCTTACCAAAGTTTTAAACATTAGTTTATTTTTCAACAGACAATTTAACATACCCTCTGAGATTTCATGGTAAAAACTTTAATGCTTTTGTCTGACAGAAGCATATAAGGAAAGAATTATCTTCAGGCAGTTTGGTTCTGATACCCTTGGAATCTGTGGGACATATGTTAGGGTTGAAAATAGCACAAACGTTCTAAGGAGTAGTACACTTCTGCTCTCATGCATATATCATTTGATCCTCACAGCCCTCCTGCAGACAGAAACTCCAGCTGGCAGAAGTGTCCATGAACTTTCTGAACATTTGTAGTGGCATTACTGCCACCAAGCAGAACCTTTCACAAATCCAGAATGCAAGACATGAGGGAAGAATTCCAGGTTTGGACAAAGAAAATACCTACAGACAATGCTTCGTTATTGCTGAGCCTCACAGCTGAAAAGCCTTTAGAAAGATCTTAACTGACAGCTTGCACAGTCTTTCCCCACTCTGTGGGACATCTCTTTGCTCTGTTGGTCATTTCTTGTGCTGTGCAAAAGTCTTTAATAAGATGACATCTCATTTGTTAATTCTTTATATTATTTTTTGTGTAATCAATTTTGTTCATAAAACCTTTGCTTACATCTGTATCTTCAAGAGTGTTATCTGTTCTGTCTTCCAGTATATTTAGAGTTTCTGTTTAATATTTAGGTGACTGATTCAGTTTGATTTTAGTACATCATGAAAGATGTGGGTTTAGATTTAATTGTCAGCATGTGGAAAACCAATTTTTCCAGCTGCATTTATTAAAGAGGCTATATTCTAATGAAAGTGTTTGGCCCCTGTGTTAAAGTTAAGGTGGGTGTGCTTTTATATTTTTTAATTTGTTCCATTGATCCCCATATCTATTTTTTACCTGTAACAGGCTGTTTTTATCATGGCTTTGTATATAGTTTCAATTCAGGGATTGTGATCCATCCCCCCACCCCACACCCCACCCCCGCTTTGCCTTTGTTGACCAGAATTGCTTTTGCTATTCTAGGTCTCTGCTGTTTCTGAATAAATTTTAGGATTATTTTCTCTAATTCTGTGAGGTGTACTGTTGATATTTTGATCAGAATGGCAGTAAATCAGTAGTAACTTTGAAAGTATGGTCATTTTTGACTATTTTCGTTCTTCTTACCCAAAGACAAGCAATATCCTTGCATTTTCTGATATCTTCTTCCATCTCATTTTCAGAGTGCTATACTTTTGTATAGATTGTTTCATAAGTATTTCATTTTTTATGTTATTATGGAAGTTATCATTTCCCTAATTTTTCCTGTCAATAAATTTATTATTTGTGTAGAGGAATGCTATTGAGTTTTGGTTGTTGACTTTGTACACAGCTCTGCTACTGAGTTTGATTATTAAATTTAGAAATCTTTTGGTGAAGTTTTTGGGGTCTTTGATAGGGAGCATCATAACATCCACAATGATCATCTAACTTTTTCTTTTCCTGTCATTATTCCTCTTGTTTCCTTCTCTTGTCCAGTTGCTCTGGCTAATGGTTCTAGAACTATACTGAACAAGAGTGTTGAAAGTGAGTATCTTTGTGTTGTTCCTGATTTTAGAGTGAAAGGTTTGAATTTTTTACCATTTAGTATGATGTTGTTGTTTGGTTTGCCATAGTTGCCTTTTATCAGATTTAGCTAAAGACCATCTATTCCAGTTTTCTGTAGGGTTTTTGATCATAAATGTGTGTTGGAGTTTGTCAAATACTTTTTTAGCATTTATTGAGTTAATCGTGTGTTTTTTGTCCTTTGTTCTATTAATATGGTGTATTACATGTATTGATTTGCATATGTTGAACCATCTAGGCATCCCTGGGATAAATCCTACTTGGTCATGGTATGTAATGTTTTTGATGATTTGCTGCATTCTGTTTGCTAGTATCTTATTGAGGTTTCTTTGTGTTTGTATTCAGGAAAAGGATTGGCCTGTAGTTCTTTTTTCCTTTGATCCTTCTCTGGTTTTGGTATCAAGATAATACTTTCTCCCAAGAGTGAAAAAAAATTTGCCAGCTGTTCCTCAGACAGAGGAATGACATCTAGAATATATAAATCACTAAAAAAAACCCAGACTCTCTAAATTTAAAGACCCAATCCAAAATGGGATCTGCAATGAATAGATACTTCTTAGACAAAGAAATAAAAATAACAAATAGATACATGAGAAAATGTTCAACATGACTGGCCATCTGAGAGGTCCATATTAAAACAAGACTGTGTATTAGACAGCTGAGTCATGGTGGGCCAAAGAAGCAGCAGGTGCTTCATGAACAAGCCTTCCACAGAAGGGCGATGGAGCAGGAATGTCTGTGAAGAGGCCGAGACTGTTGTGGGACATAGGGGGTTAGATGGAAGGATGCTGGAGAAATAGAGTGTTGAAATTGCTATCGGAGAGAGGAAAGCATGAGTGGCCAGAGAATGAGGTCTGAGAAGGGTTGAAAGTGGTTTTTGCAGGTAGCATTTGGAGTAGAATTCATGGATATAAAGAGAATGAAGCTGGATTCGGTTTTCCAAGTGAAGTACCTACTGAGAAGTTTCATTGATCAGCGGCCCAAACCCCCAGATGGAGCCAGGGTCTCAGAGTCTGGGCCAGCATGTGCGTTTTCATTACAGGTTGTAAGTGTCTGTGGAAGAGTCCGCTTTATATCCTTCTCTGGGCAAGAGATTGAATTGCCCTGGATTTGGAGAATTCACATTTTTGGGAGCAGTCAGCTGAGTTCTTGAGTTCTGGGTAGATTGTTTTGTAAAAGAATTTCTAGCTCCGGTGCAGAGACAATGAAATGAGTCACTTCCTCGAAGCTTGTTTTCATGTGTGAGCATCGTCAGCCATCAGTAATCGTTTTTCTGTTATTGAAAGGATGTCGTTTCCAGAGAAGTGCTATTGTGCTGAGATTGTTTATCTCAATTTGCTTCAAAAGTTTAAAAACTGGGAAAATGGCATCTGTGTTATGATGTATTCCTCTGCAGGAGAGCATTCTGTTGACTTAGCTTGTTCTTGGCGGCTTGAACCTCCAGTGCCGTGCATGACTGTCCCCTTGGGGAGCATAGAACAGTCCCATCAGGTGCTATAAGCTGCCTGCGGGGGAAATCATGTGTATCTGGCCCCATGGTGAACATGTTAATACATATTTTTGGAGGCTTCACAGTTATTAGACAAAGACCAGAAGCCAGTCTCCTACTAAAAGAAGAAGCTTGTTTCAGAGGAAATGTTCAATAAATGTTTGTGGAGTTGTAGCAAGTTTTGACTATTATATAAAAGGATAGAAGGAAAATAGTAGAAACAAAGTTTTATAAATGGAGAGGGAAAGAAGTATTGAAGGGAAGGAAGGGAAAAAGGAAAAAAGAATTAGATATATTACGTACAGACACAAATTCCCTCTAATGAATGTGGTTATTATGTATGTCCAAAATGTACTAATAAAATTCTTCCTGGGAGGAAAGAAGAGAATTGCCAAGACCAATAATAGACTTAGAAACTGTGTGGTTACTGAATAAAGTGTGACATACCTACACAGAGCCTCGCTTTGGAAAGGGTAATAGGAAGCAATAGAATTACCTGTAGAGACCAGGGAAACTTATTCTCCACTGTCTGAAGATTTGATAATTAAATCTGCTGAAATAAACTGATAATAGGCCAACTAACAACAGAAAAGGCATACAAGCGTATTACATCCATCGAGCCCTCACAAGAAGGAAAAGAGTACCTAGTAAACCAATTACATTTAGAAATTTATCTGTCTTTTTCTCAGGGGAGAGGGAAGTGGAAGATGTAGGTGCTTTTAGAGGAAAAATTAATGATTTTTAGGGGACTGTGACAAAGTCCATGTGGGCCCCAGGCATGATGTCTTTAGTCTTCATTCCTGCTGTACTACCTATGTTCTCTGCTTGGTGAAGTGTGTGGGAAAGAGTCCTAATGAGGCTCATGCTTTTAGAATAGAAAGGGGAATTTAAGATAAATCCCCTCCCTGCCTTTTTTCCTCCCAGGTGCTCTCAGTGTGACATTCACAACAGTGTATTGTAGGGTACTGTTTTCTGAGCCCCTAACACACCATCTACTTGACAGAATCTGTGAAATGAAGGGTGCTGAACACCATTTTCCTGGTTGAGGTCTTGAGGATCATCTGTCTTAGGATCGTTACAGTGTATTAGTAAGGTGGTAGCTATGGAGCAGTCTAGATACAGGAGCTGGGAGCCTCATTCAGGTGTTTTTTTTTTTTTTTTTTAATCATCCCAGAGAGGCCGGGTATGAACTAGAAAGCATGATCAAGATGATAAACTGATAATGGCAGTAGATGCTAGGTAGAGCCAGTGTATGGAAAAACTCAAGTCCCAAAGAACATGTAAGGGGGATGTGTTGCTGATGGTAGGTATTGTGATGTGGATTTCAAGTGTCCCCCAAAGTATTGTGTGCTCAGAGGTGGGACTTTTGGAAGATGCTTGGATGGGGGGCACTATAATCATAGCTGACTGTGCTGTTAGGCAGTGGGGCCTGGTCAGAAGAGGCCGGCCATTGGGTCCATCTGAAACTGTATATCACCTTCCTTAGATCCTCCCATCTCTGTGCTTCCAGGCCATCATGCCAGGAGCAGCTTTCTTCCGCCAGACCGTTCTATCATGCTGCTTGTACCTTAGGGCCAACTGGTGTGGACTGTGACCAGGAGCCAAAATAAACTGGTACCAAAATAAAGCTGTCTTTCAAGTCGGGAGTCTGGTATTATGTCCTGGTAATGCAAAAGTGACTTAAGACGGGGATAGGCAGGGCTGCTCATCTCAGAAGGGACACACAGAGAGAGTGCACAGTGGTAATGTCTGTCCTTTGCTCAACTGAAGCATTCTGTAGAAGACAAAATCAGATGTGGAACTGAGAAAACTCTGATCTGAACCAAAGAAACCTACTGTGATTAATATTGTATTACTACATTCTCTAATCAGAGAGAGAGCATGGGCTAGAAAACACATTCAGCTACAGAAAAATGAAGAGAGAGCCATTCCTAGACATCCGAGTTTGTAACCAATAAAATTTGTCTCCATTGTATATTCTAGAAAATGGTGAAGTGCTTATGACTGTGTGGGCTAAAGAGAGAAGCACTTGATGTGGATGTTAAAGGATTTGCAGCATAGGCAGGAGTGAACACAGTGATTGGAATGGGGCTGGGAAAAGTGAACACAGACCATAAACAAGGCATCCTTTGGCAATTCTTCATTGTACTGAGTAAGGGAGAGTACAGGAAGAGGCTATAAAAAGGGAGAACAAAAGAAAGGGCAAAAAGGAAATGAATCAGACAGGAACAGCAAATTCCTTCCCAGCAAGCATGTGGTTAGACATGGAGGGTGGAACCAGGTTATGAAAAGCCTTGCTGGACTAGATGGAGGAGAATGTGCCGAATAGTTTTGTAAAATCTTAAGCTTAATAGGATAAATTAAAATAATATTTCCTGAGTACTTCCTGAAGGTGAGGCAGTTTGCAAATTATATACTATTTATTTGTAATGACCTTCAAGATATTTATGAATCTCACTTGCAAATGGGTACACAGAAGACATAAGATATTAAATTGTCTGTTGTCATGTGCTGCATAATGTTTTCGTCAGTGATGGACTGCATATGCTGTAGTGGTCCCACTATATTATCATGTTGTCTAGGCATGTAGTGGGATATATTGCACCATTTAGTTTTGGGAAAGTAAACATATGTCTACGTCTGTATAGTAATGAAATTTTCTAATAGTGCATTGCTCACAGTGAATTTTATCCTCATCATTAAGCCACATATGACTAAAATTCAAGTTGCTGATGGTTGGTGAAGTAAAAATTTAATCCCTTGTCTTTGATTTCTTTGCGCAGGCATTTCTCATTGTACCTCAGAGTCTCCTGTGGTAGATTTTTAAACAGGAAATAGGCCTAAAAAATCAACATTTTTTGAAAGACTAGTCTGGCACATATGTGAGTAATGGATTGGAGAGGGAATAGGCTGGAGAGCAGAAACTGGAACCTTGACTGGGGATACAAGCTGGACTGAGGGGATGATGATGGAGAGGAAGGGTAGGTCCAGGAAATGTATTGAAGGAAGAAACTGCATAAGGTGGATTTGATAGATGAGATAGCTTTTTTTAAAAAATGATTTCCCTCCATTGTTTCTAGTAGTTGGAGTTGAATTCTTCGTAAACCTGTGACCATTTAAAAAATCATGAGACATTAAGAATAGCCTAAGGCCTTTTACATTGGGTAGGTTTATTCAAGGATATCTAGTTCTTATATTCAGTTTCCAAAAGGTACATGCTCTACCTGCAGTGCTTCAAAGAAATACTTTAACTTCTCCAGGCTTTTTGAAAGGAAAATTCACTTAGCCACTGTTACAGCTTACCACACATCCAGAGCTACACAAGCTGTTCTTTTGTAACATATGGGGAAAGAACAATGAAAGCCAGTCCTCTGAGATGTCTGAAATTTATGCAATTTTATGCCCACGTTTTCATGGAATTTCTGGTAACAAGACATCTGGAACCTTGCTATCAGCAGTCTGCCACAAGCAGCTGGTCCCTATTTCCAAGGTAGATCTGCATATCTCTGTGATCTGTGAGATGGAATTTATTTTTTTTTCTCCAAGAGTTGCTATGATCTATAGACACACTGAGGAAAATAAAGGTCCAAGTTCAGGGTAGGTCAGGTTTGTTGATTGCAAGCAATAAGAATAGATACTGGCTAAAAGCTGATGAAAAGTGCAACTTTGGGGATCTCAGCAGCAGAACATGGTAGACCTCACTAGAGTCCTGAAATTTATGCAGTCTAGCTCTGAGGACTTTGCTGTCTTCAATTCACTTTCCCAATTGCTAGACAAGAATTTGATTGGGCCATTTGTTTGATTCTCCCATTTCCTTCATGTATCATAGACCATTTCTGAAGGCAACCCCAGTTGGAATCAGACAGGCTTCATCTGAGATATTTACAATAATGCTGGAGTGGAGTTGATCTGGGTAATCCCCAGCTGTTCTTCATTTATTCATTCATAAATATTTGAGAAGCTATTGTGGATATTTTATACTTTTATGTGTTTAATAAATATGGATTTCACCTTTCTGTAGAAGTGGTAGACCATGGAATATACAGTCCCTAATATGTGGGATTCTGATAGTTACATAATTAAAGTGAGGAAGAGTTTATAGTTTATAAACATCCATGCTTTCTCTGCTGCCTGTATGAACAATTAAGGCAAACTACAGAGGAACCATAAAGGAGAAGGGTATTAAGGACAGTAAGTAGCAAGGTGAACTACTGATAGAAAAATTAAAAGGCTGAAGCACTAGGCTGAGACCTCCGTGTCTATAAGAGGCTTTATTAAGGGAGTAACCAGCCAGGCTACTCTCAAAATGGTGAGGGGCCCAGAACAAAGTGTGTAGGCATCCTTATATAGCCTAGGAGGCTGGGTTAGGGTATCAGAAAGTAGAAAGGTCCTGTACTATCTTCTTATTGGTGAATCTCTCTATGATGGGGTGGTGACATCAGGGTGTGAAAGGAAATGAGGAGCATTATGTGAAGAAGGAGTGTCTTTGGCTAGAGGGGCCATGTTGGTGGGAACGCAGGGCATTGTGGGAAGGAGTGAAGTATTCTACCACAAGACAGTATGGGAAGGAATGAGGTATTTTGGTGGAGAAATCCTTACTGGCTGTGTTGTGGGCCAGTCAGACCTATTCACTACTAGATAAGACTTCAACATTGAATCTGTAAATTTGAATTTGTACAACTTTTTTTCAGAAGAATGAGTAGCAGTACACACCAAAGGCTTAAAAATGTACATTTTTGTGGCAGACATTTTCCTTCTAGTCATTTATTTACTGGAATAGTCTGACAAAGGTGGAGTTGCAGTGTTCAAGATAAGGATATAAGTAAATAAAGAGTTTGCAAAGCTGTTTTATTCCCATGTTTTTACTGAGAAAACAAGGAGAATCATGGCTATTTGAATATATGTGGAGATGATGGTACTTATCCCTAAATAGTGATATTATGTTTTATATATCTTTTAAATTTTTCTATAATAAAAGAATTAAAACTTTAATATAAAGTTTCAAAGACCTTGGGCTGGGGATTTAGCTCATTGTTTCCAGCGACTGCCTTCTTGCAAATGCAAGGACCCTAGTTCGATCCCCGAAAACCACATACAGCATTGCTGGACATGGTGACTCATGGTCATCAGCAATCAGTACCACATACCACAGTGCCAGGCATGGTGGTATCCTAGCACTTGGGAGACAGTCAAAAGGGTTGCTATGAGTTCCACACTCCCTTGGGCTACATAGTGAGCTGAAGGCCAGCCTGCACTACAAAGCAAGACCCTGTCTCAAGAAAAAAAAAAAAAAGAGAACTTAACAGTGTTAATCTTACTTGGGAAAACTGCCAGCAAGAAGGTCCATACTGCTTGGCTTCTTGTTTTGATTAACCAATCAGACCCTGCCTTCTTTGCTGCTGTTAAAATCTTTAAGAAAAGCTGAACTGTCTTTTTTCCTGTACCCTCATAACACAGGAATGTTTGAATAGCTTTCTCCAGGGCACTCATGTTTCCAGTGAAGTAACTCCATCTGTTAAAATGGCACTACTAACAGCAGGCTGTGAAGGGCTCACAGATACAGGTGAGCAAGTGACAGGAGACAGTGCTAGATTCTGCTGGAGCTGCATGGCTCTTTGTCTTCCTTTCCTTCAGGCCAGCAGCCAGAGGAAGCTCAGGGCTCAGGTCGTTGCTACCTGTGCGCTTTGTATTTAAATGGACTATGGCGTGGATTGTGCCTCTCCTTGAGACACAATAATAAGGTGGCTGGTCTGTTTCTTTCTGTGGCTTATTTTAACTGTTTTAGAGAGCTTAAAAGAAAGGAGAAACGATGGATGATTTCAGAATATATACCAAGTTATTAAAAAATAAACATTTCATTCATTGGTTTTTCCTTTGATGTAATAGTAAAATTCTTTTGGCTTCATCTGAGGCATTAGGTTGGAAAAACTCATTTGACTGTCACCCTCCAAACCCAAGCTTAGGAAGTTAAAATGGTGATGTGTGCTGTATTCATTGCTTCAGAGGCCCTTCCTGAACCAAAGGCTTAATGGAAGAATAGCCATCAGTATGTTTTTTTTTTTTAAACTTGATTTTATTGGTACATTTTATGTATACATTATGATCACATTCAACATTGAGAGTTTGTATCAGTATATGACACATCTTGATTCTCACTTTTTCCCATTTCCCTGCCCACCCTAAACACTATTTTTATTTATTTTATTTTATTTTTTTTTTAGGTTTTTTGAGACAGGGTCTCGCTTTGTGGTTCAGGCTGGCCCTGAGCTCAGCCTCAAACTCACATCACAATCCTCCTGCCTCTGCCTCCCGAGTGCTGGGATTACAGGCGTGAACCACCATGCCCCGCACTGTGGTGTGTGGTACTGGTTGCTGCTGGGTGTGGGTCTCCACACCCAGTATTGTTATGTGGTTACTGGGGAATCGAACCCGGGCCCTTGCCCTTGCAAGACAGGCGCTGGAACCACTGAGCTAACTCCCCGGCCCCCCCCCCAACACTATTTTGATTAATTCTCGGATTACTTAGCATTTCTGTATCGTAGTGTAGCCATCTGTAAAATGAAGGTAATAGTGAGAGAGGAGAACACTTCTCCATGTGGAACTGGCGAACTGTGTGTTAACTGGGTTATCGGGCAAGTATGAGTTAACCAGGTAACTATATTCATTGTAAAATGTGCCTGAGTAGCCATGACAACTTCTGTAATCTTTCACCAAGGAAGCATAAAAGATTCAGAAAGTCCTATCAGAACTCTTTGCTCTGCCCCACCCCATCTGCTTTGTAAACCTTGCTTGTTATAGTCCCAGGGAAACTCCAATGCAATGAAACCCAGTAGATGTAAAAAAGAGGTAGAGAAGAAAGTGTAAACTTCTATTTGGGACTCTTGAAACTAACAGGAGTCACTCACTGAGCCGTTTGCATCATTAGAAGCTGCTTTTGCTCCTGTCTTCCTTCCTGTTGAGAGTTATCTGTATTGAGGTCCTCACTGTTTCCTGCTTCAATAATATTTATCTCAGTATTTTGAATTTTAGGTATTGTAAAAAATGTTTTCTGATAATTACAAACCATTAAAATATGGTAGTAGCATCTATTAGGAGTATACATTGCAGCTGTAGAAAATCTAAGCCATGGTGGTTTAGATAATAAAGGGAATTTATCGACTGACGTCTGAATAAATCTGCAGTAGGAGTAGCTTCAGGTGAGGTTTAATCCACTTTCTCAGTAGTGGCACCAAAGAAAATGGGCTCTTTTTTATGTTTCACATGCTGTTTTTGAACCTTCTTGGTGGTCATAGCTCCAGATTGTGAAGTGTCACTTTTTATTGGATAGAGAACCAAAGAAAAAGCCCCTTCTGTATTTCCAGTTGAAAGGAGATATTTTCCTGTACTTGAAGTTGTAGTAACATCTTTGCATGTTTCACTGGCTCTGACTGAGTTTTATGTTCATGCCAAGCACCGTGGCCCTGGGAATTGGGATATGTTAATCATTTGGGTCAATCAAATTCCACCCCTAGTGTTGAGACTAAGTTGAATCCACCCAGGTTACACAGCTGAGAATGATGTAGAGGAGGTTTTATGAAGGAAATTTAATTATAATGAAAATTTGATACTCCCAGAGGTGTAGGAATAGATGTTAAATTGGAAACAACAGATGTTTATCCACCGTAGTTTTTAATTTGTATTCCTTCATAAATAATGATGGTGAACAATTCCATATGCTTATTGTCTTTTTTCATTTTTGAAGTGATTGTTCATTTACTTAAAAAAAATTATGTTGTCTTTTCCCTCTATTAATTTATAGGAGTTCTTTTTATATTTTAGATATGAAAATTTTGCCAGTAATGTGTGTTGCAAGTATCTTCTCCCACCTGTGACTTGCCTTTTCACTCTCCTTTTCACTCTCTTAATGGAGTCTTGTGATGAACAGAAATTTTAAATGTGAATAAAGTTCAGTGTATCTGTGCTATTCATTATGGTTGGTACTTTTTTTTTTTTTAAGGTTTTTTTGAGACAGGGTCTCGCTTTGTGGTTCAGGCTGGCCCTGAGCTCAGCCTCAAACTCACATCACAGCAATCTTCCTGCCTCTGCCTCCCGAGTGCTGGGATTACAGGCGTGAGCCATCACGCCTGGCACTGTGGTATGTGGTACTGGTTGCTGCTGGGGTGAGTCTCCACACCCAGTATTGTTATGTGGTTACCGGGGATCGAACCTGGGTCCCTGTGCCTGCAAGACAGGCGCCAGAACCACTGAGCTATATCCCCGGCCCCGTGGTTGGTACTTTTTATGTCCTAGTTATAAACTCTTTTCCAACCTCAATCTATCCTTTAATGTTATCTTTATTATAGTACTTGTCACATTTAGGTCCATGAGCCTTCTGGAATTGAATTTAATGTGTAAAAGCACTTGGACCTGTAGTTCTTTGCTTATGCAAAAGTTTTAGATGACTTAGATCTGACACATATTCACATGTTTTATTTTCTGTGTAGCTTTTATAAGTTTTGTCCTAAGAATATGATTATTTTATGTACTGTTAAATTTATTAAAATGATCTTTATACTGATATTTCCTTGTCTTTAAAGTGTTTATGATAGGGCTTAGCCAATTTTTTAATGTAAAATGCCAGATGGTAAATCTCTGAGACATTATAAGCCAGTCTGTTACAAGCATTCAGCTGTGCTATTGTACTGTGAAAGCAGTCATAAGTGATTGCAAATGAATGAATATATCGGTGTTCAAATAAAACTTTATTTGTGTGAACCCAAACATTTAGATTTTATGAAATTTTCATGTATCATAAAATATTATTTTTTGGTTTTGTCCCATGCATTTTAAAATCTAAAAATGGTTCATAGTTTGCAGGCTGTACAAAAATAGCTGATGGCTAGATTTGGCGTATAGCCACAGTTTAATGAGCCCTATTTTTTGGTATCTAGTACTAGATTTTTTATTTTTTATTTATTTTTATTTTTATTGATTTACTTTTTTTTTTTTTTTTTTGAGACAGGGTATCGCTTTGTAGTTCAGGCTGGCCCTGCCTCAGCCTCCAACTCACATCACAGCAGTCCTCCTGCCTCTGCCTCCTGAGTGCTGGGATTACAGGTGTGAGCCACCACGCCCAGCACTGTGGTATGTGGTACTGGTTACTGCTGGGGTGAGTCTCCACACCCAATATGGTATGTGGTTACCGGGGATCGAATCCAGATCCTTGTGCTTGCAAGACGGGTGCCGGAACCACTAAGCTAAATCCCTGACCCTGATTTATTTTTTTGAGACAGGGTCTAGCTTTTGTAGTTCAAGCTGGCCCTGAGCTCAGCCTTGGACTCACACCAGTTCTCCTGCCTCTGCCTCTGAAGTGCTGGGATTACAGGCGTGAGCCACTATGCCTAACACTGTGGTGTGTGGCTCGGATTGCCGGTGAGTGTGAATCTCGATGCCTGGCATTGTTCTGTGTGGTTACCGGGCTCGAATCTGGGCTCTTGCACTTGCAAGGCATATGTAGGAATCACTGAGCTAAACCTTGGCCCTAGTGCTAGATTCTTAATCATTTCAAGCTTGTTAATTTATGCTTTCTCTCATTTGCCTTTTTCATTAATTTTTCATGAGGTTTTCAGTTTTATTAATAATTTTAAGAAGTAGTTTTTGACTTTACCTTTTCTTTTCAGATTGTGTTCTAATACATCTACTTGTTTTATATTAAACTTATATTTCTTCTCCTTATTGTAGACTCTTAAACTAATTTGAAAACTCTTGTAACTTTAGAATTTCAACTTAAATATTTTACTCTTAATATTTCTTTCTTTATTTAGATGAATTTCACTTTTTTTGTATTTATGTTAAGCTCACTATTATTTAAAATTTGCTGTGTCATGTCTTCATTAACCTAATAGTTATATAAAAATGTGTTGCATACTTTCTAAATATTTGATTTTTACATCTTTTTCATTAAGTTTTTAATTTTTGTAACAGTAAAATATACCTGAAATGATATAGATAGTAATTTTTAAAAAATCTATGACATTTTATAGTATGTAGTATAGTATTATGTTGGTGAACATTCTTTTATACTTAAAGTAATACTTGTTTTACACTTGTTCGGTAAATATATTTGGGACAATTTTGTTGAAATATTCTGTTTTGTAAATTTTTCTCACTTAATTTTATTCTGTGAGCGGAATTAAAATTTCTAATTATGAGTATGAATGTTTAGTCATATTGAAGTATTTTTGAAATCTCAGTTTGTTATACCATTAAAACTTTTATCCTTAGGAAATTTTCCCCTTATCATTTCATTTATATCAAAATCTGAAAAGAACTCAACAACAACAAAAACTACAAGCCAATTATCTTAATGAACATAAATACAAAAATCCTTCACAAGAAGCTTAAACACAGAAAGCAACAAATCATTATAAAGATTATACTTTATGACTAACTCAGATTCATCCTAGGAATGCAAGGATAGTTCAAAATATGCGAATCAGAACATGTAGTACACCACATAAACAGAAGTTAGTATAAAAATCATCACATGATCATTACAGCAGGTACAAGAAAACTCTAACATCATCCAACGTCCAGTCGTGATTAAAAACCCTGAAGAAAATAGATACAAAAAAATTACCTCAAACTGATAAAAGCCATTTATGACAAACACATACCATACTAAATCATACCAAATGTGGAAAATCCTGAAAGCATTCCCTCTAAAATCAGGAAAAAGGTCAGATGTCACTTCAGTTCAAAATACCCCAAACTTCAGCCAAAGCAATCAGGCAAAAGAAAGAAATAAACGGCATATAAATAGAAAATGAAAAAATCAAACATTCTTTATAGCAAATGATGTGATCCTTTGCATAGAAGACCCAAAATACTCCAGATAACTGTTCAGATTGTTTGTGTTCTGTTTCTGATAAAAAACTAAGCAAAATGAATGGATGCAAAATCAACACACACAAATCGATAGTGTTCCTATACATTAGCGAGGAACCTACTGAGAAAGAAATCAGGAAAACAATCACATTCACTGTAGCTGCAAAAAGTTTGAATACCTAAGAATTAACATAACAGAAGTGAAAGACTATAATTAGAACTCTAGCTTTCTGGAAAAAAAAAAAGAGCAAAGAGGACATTAAAAAATGGAAAAACATTCTGTGTTCCTAGATAGGCAAAACCAGTATTCTCAAGATGGCCATTACCAAAAATGATAAATAGATTTAGTGCAATTATAATAAAAGTATCAGGAATGCTCTTTACAGAATATTAGATAGCACCCGTAAAATTTACACAGACCCAGCAAAGACTCAGAATAACAAATCAGTTGCAAGCAAAAAGAGCAAAGCAAGAAGGATTATAATCGCAGATTTCAGAGCTACATAATCAAAACAGCATGGTATTGGTACAGAAATAGATATGTTAATCAAGCAAACAGAATTGAGGATGAAGTAAACTCATGGACTTTCAGCTGATTCATCTGATTTTTGACAAAAGGCCCAGAAACATATGTGGGAGAAGAGATAACCTCCTTAACCAATGGTACTGAGAACTCTGGTTATTCACACGGAGAAGAATTAACATAAATCCATCTCACTCACCCAGTACTAAAAATTAATCAACATGGATCAAAGGCCTGTTAGGAACACTGAACATGTTGGAAGATAATATAGGTAAAACTTTTGAGGACAAAGGCTTGAGGATTTTCTAAATAGTTTCCCAACTTGTATAAGAAAGAATATGAAGAATCAACAAATAGGACTGCATTAAGTTGAAAACTTTTTCACAAAAAAGAAAAAAACAGCAGAGTAAAATGACAGTCTATAGAATAGCAAAAAATTATTCCCATCATGGACAGAGGAATAATATCTGAAATATATGAAGAATTAAAAAATATTCAATCTCTAAAATAAAACGCCCAGTTAAAAATGAGCAGTTGAAAATGACCACTTCTCAAAAGAGGAAATACAGATGTCCAGTTAGTACATGAAAAACTGTTCAGGGTCTCTGGGTCACTAGAGAAATGTAAATCAGAATAGTACTAAAATTCCATACTGTGCAATAAGAATGGCTATCACTAAGGACTCAAAAAACAAATACTGGGGAGTTTGAAGGAGAAAAGATACTGTTTTTATTTACATAGGTGGGAATGTGAATTAGTCTCAGTACTATGGAAATCAATATGTGATTCCTAAAAATAATTAAAAATAGAAATCCCTTTGGCTTAGATATACCTCTTCTGAATATCTTCTCAAAAGAGCTAAACATCATCATATTACAGTGATATGTGCATATCCATATTTATAATAGCACAGACAACAATAGCTAAATTATAGAAACAGACTATATGCCTATCATTAGATGAAAGGATAAAGAAAGTGTAATACAATGAAATAGTACTTGGCCATAAAGAGTACATTTGAATTTATCCTGGTAAGAGAAATAAATTACAGAAAGTTAAATATCACATGACTTTTCTAATAAGAGAAAACTAAAATATAAATAAAGAGCACAGTAAGAGAGATCACATGCATAGAATGTGGTTATGAGAATGCAGTCTGACGAAGGAGGAAGGCAAGGTGGAAGGTGGTGAGGGGACATAAAAATGAGCAAGATGTGACAAATGCATGTACAAACTTCTGAAGATGAATATAGTTATATATCAGTAAAATATACTAATAAAAGAAAAAATGAAATTCTAATAAAAATGTTCCTCTTCATTTCTGGTATAAATCTAACAAAAGCAGGAATTCAGAAGAGATATTTGTACATGCATATTCATAGCAGACATTAACTCTTACCTAAAGGTGGATAAATAAAATATAATGTAAATATGCAGCAAACATTACTTATTCTTCAGAAAGGAGGAAATTCTAACACCTCTTAAAACATGAGTGTACCTTAAGGACATTATGCTAAATAAAAAATTCCATTTGAAGAAAGAAAATGTTGTGTGGTTTCGGTTATATGAAGTAATAGTCAAATTCATAGGAACAGACAGTAGAAAGGCAGTAGCCAAGAGGAGGGAATGTGAACTTCATGTTTATTGGGTATAGAGCTTCAGGTGAAAAGTTGGAAGAGTTTTGCAAATTGATGGTTGTGATGGTTTCACAGCACAGTACATGGTTACAAATGTATTTAATGGAACAGTACTTTATCCTTAAAAAGGTTTACAGTGGCAAATTTCATTTCAGGTATATTTTACTATTACAAGCAGAAAGGTAAAAGAAATTCTTTTAGGTTTTGTTTATTGGAAAATGTCTTTATTAATTTTCTTTTTGGAAGGTATTTTCTAGGCTGAAATTCTTAACTAATTTTTTTTTTTTTTGTGGTTCTAGCGATCAAACATGGGCCTCAGGTGTGTTAACATTTTGTCCTGCTTTAAAGAAGTTGCCGCCTTTTTCTTTTACTTCCCCATGGTGTTTATGAAAGGTAACTCATTGATAGCATTGATCCATTATAATAATGTGCCATATCTCCATGACTGTTTTGAGGATTTCTACTTTTACTTTTGGTTTCCAGTGGTTTGGCTCTGATGAGCTCAGATGTGTGATTCTGTTTTCGTGTTGATTGTGTCTGACGTTTGAGATTGGTAGGTTAATTTCCTTTTGTCAGATTTGTGATATTTCTAAACATACTTTCTTCAAATAACTTTGTAACCCTTTGTTTCTTCTCTTCTTCAGAGATTCAGATGACTTGTATTTGAACTACAGAATTTTCTTTCTTCTGTTAATTAAAAAGTTTGTTTCCACTCTGTAAATAGGAGTCATTTCTGTTACTCTGCTTTCAAATTTATTTACTGTTTATACCCTGTTTTTTCTGTTATCTTTTAATTTTTTCTTTATATTTGGGGTTTCTCATATAAGGAAACCATGTAATATTTAAATTCATGTGTCTTGTTTATTTCACTGAGTGTTCTGGTTTCAAAGTGCATCCTTGTTCCTACAAAAGACTGAAGTTTTTCCTTTTTTATGACAGAGTAGTACCCCACTATGTTCAAGTACCACATTTTCTTTACCTGTTTATCTATTGACTGCTGGATAGACCACATAATTTAGCTGTAGTGAACATGAATGTACATACATCACTGTAATGCATCTTTAACTCATTGGAGAGGATACCTAGAAGGATAATAGTTGGTCAGATGGAATTTCTGTTTTTAGTTTTTGAGGACTCTAGCACTGATTTCTATATAGTTGTAGTAGTTTATATTCCCACTCACAATGTAGGATTACTTTTTCCTGAACCCAAAGTTAGCATTTGTTACTATTTGATTTATTAGGGATAGCCATTGTTTCTGGAGTATAATGGAATCTCAGTGTTGTTTTAATTTGCAGTCTTTCTAATAGTGATGTTGGACACTTTTTTACAAGTGTTGAGTGGTCATTTATATGCCTTCAGAGATGTGCGTGTTTCAGTTGTTCAGTTTTTGATTGGCTCTTTTATTTTTAGGGGCCCAATTTCTTTGAATTCTTTACATATTCTAGATATTTGTCCTTTGTCTGAGGAATATCTTGGAGAACTTTTTTCCTCATTGTGTAGATTGACTCTTCAGTCTGTTCATTATTTCTTTTGCTGTGCAGAACCTTTTTAATTTGGTATTGTTTCCTATGTTGATTGTTGATACTATACTCAGGATTCTGTTCAGAAAGTGAATGTCTACATCTATGTTAAAGAGTTTTCCCTTTATTGTTTACTAGCAGATTAAGTATTTCTGTTAAATCTGTGATCTATTTTGATTTTAGTTTAGAACATGGTGAGATATGTGGATGTAGATTCAATCTTTGACATGTAGATAACAGTTTTCCTATCCTGAATTTTTAAACAGGCTATCTTTCCTCCAGGGTATTTTTTGGTGCTGTTGTCAAATGTTAGGTAACAGAATGTACCTGGAGTTATTCCTGCAGCCTCTGACCTGTTCCACTGATCCACTTTGCCTCTTCTGATCAGTTTGAACATCAAATCACTTTGCCTAAAATAAGATAGGTACTCCTACATGTTTTGGGATTCCTGAAGTATTGGTTTTCATCTTTTTATTTTTAGTGTATGAATTTCTTTTTGGATTAAATATGTCCCTTGTTTATAGCATACTATTGTGTTTTTTGGGTTCAATTTTATAATCTTTGTCTTTTGATTGATGAGTTAGAGCATTCACATTCACAGTTACTGAAAAATAGTCACTTATTCCTGTCACTGGATTATTTATCCTTTTGTTAATTCCCCCTTTTCCTCCTTCTACTTAACTTTTCACCCTTCCATGTATATTCATATCATTGGACCTTTTGCCATTGTAAGCTTTATTGTATCTCTCTGTAACTATGCTTCAGAATTTTTTGGAGTGTTGGATTGGAGATCATGAATTTTTGTGGGTCATGAAATTCTTTATCTGAAAATGTCTTATTTCTCTATCAATTTTGAAAGGTGGTTGCTGCTTTTTTCTCTTTTTAAGAGTTTGTCTGTATGTTGGACTTCTTGGATTTTGACTGCAGTATGTCATGGAGAGGTTCTTTTCTTGATTGTGACTGTTTAGATTTTGTGTGTTAAATTTTTTTCCACATTTGGAAAAATTTCTGCTATCATTTCTGTAAACAGATTTTAAGTGCCATTTTTTCAGTCTTCTGATCTTTTACTTGTTCTAATTCACGTTGAATTAGTCTTCTTTATGTCATTTAGCAGTTGTTGGACCCATATTTTATGTTCCATTGTTGCTTTTAAATTATCTCTTAATAATTAGCTGTGAACATCAGATTTATCTTCTAGTTCTGACACACTACCCTCACAGTGTTACTTCTGCTGCCTATACTTTCAGCAGAGTATTTTATCTCTTAAATTTCTGTTTGAAGCTATTCATGTGCTGTAATTATTTTCTACGTTGGTCGTTTATATTTTATATAATTTTCTTTAGCTCAGCTAGATTTGTATTAGTGTCTTCTGTAGATCTGATAATCATTTTGTTTGTTAGGCCCATTATCTATTTAGTTATATCTTCTCTGAGCTCACTGAACAACTAATTTATCTTTTTAAAATCCTCTGTTAGCCTTTCAAATAATCCAGCTGAGTGGCTTTTTATTTTATCCCTCTTAATGCTTTACAGGATGGCTTTGAGGTACTTGATAGTTTCTAGAGGCATTTTGTCGCCTTGTCTTATTATGATACTAATGTTGTTGTTGTCATTGTGTGTTTGTTTTGTTTTTGTGCTGAGATTTGCAAGTTGATGATAGTGAAGATTTTGTTGCTTGTATATAAATCTCTTTAATTAGTCTGTGCTTTTCAGTGATGCCCTCAAAGTGTGGGTAACTATAGGCCTTTGCCTTTTGGCTCATGATCCAAGTACTTTCATTTATTTTGGAGGGGAGGCTGCAGTGTGTTTGGTTTAGCACCCACTTCTTTTGGAATGGGATACAATTTTTTATTTACAAAGAAGTAATACATAAATTAATTAATAGTAACTATGACATCTGGCAATAGCAATAAAGTCAGTAGCAATAATAGTTTTAAAGACATATAGGAACAATTGATAAAAAATAATGATAAAAATCTATAATTATAAATACCAAGACAATCCAAATATTGATATACTGTATATATGTACCAAATGTAACAGCTGTACCTCCACTAACATTAGTTTTCAACAGTAAATTGAAAAATTAACCAGGGAAATATAAAAAAGGAAAGAGAAAAGACAAAGAATCCTATTGAGGAATAAAAAGAAATTAGTAAAAGTAAATCAAATTAACATGAAAGAACAAACTAGAAAAAACAAAAAGAATAAAATAAAAGGGAAAAAATAAGAAGGAAAGAAAATAAGTTAAAGAGGGAAAAGAAAAATGAAGAAAATCCCCCAACTGAAAAGAAGCTAATGAGGAAAAGGAAAAAAAATAATTGAGTTAAAAAAAATTATTCTTTTTGATTGTTGAATTCATTTCTAGGATCTGCAGTCTTGGAATGTAAGAAGTCATGATTTTTTTCCATGTAGATTTATGGCGTGTGGTTTTGTAAACATTTCCCTGCATACACACTCCAGAGGTCCTTCTGTCCTTACACTCCAGACTGTGGCCACTGTCCAAACCTAGGCATTCCATTGCTGATGGTGGTAGATGGGGGAACAATCTGACCATTAGTTCCTGCTGGATGGAGGTCCCAGTGCCACATTAAAGCAGTACTTTATGCCAGCATTTTCAGATTCAGCTGCCTCTGAAACCCACACTTGGTGAACCTAATTTCTCATAGTGGAGGATCAGGGTCCTTGTTATATTGAGCTTAAATTTCTCTGAAGGTCTCTGTTTAGCCTATTCCGTCTCTAGGATCTCTCCCCACATTGACTCTCCCAGTCACTATCTTAAGATAATACTGGAAGTACTGAAGTTGAGTTCTGTAGTTGTACGACTCAGTCTTAAACAACCCTTTCCCCAAATAGTGCCTATTAAATACTGTCTGGGAATATAATAGGTGGATCTCTTTTCCATCTTTACCCTTTTTGAGTTAAACTACATGCTGTTTTTTGTTTTTGGTAGTTTATAATAGCTGTGGGCTATTTGGGGGCTTACACTGCTGCCAAGCTCTCTGGGTCTATCAGCCCTCTGGTCTTACTTTTTTTCCCCATGTGCTGGCCTCATCCATGAGCTCAGTTGGTATTTCAGTGACTCTGCTGTCCCTTGCCAAGGGAAAACAAAATGCACATCTGGCTTGGAGTTGGTGGTTGGCTGGGACTAGAGGGTGAAATCCACTGATGCAGAGTTGATTGGGGTCAACAGATGCATGGCATGGCTGTATTGTCCACACATGGTATGGGGGACATAGTTGCTCCATCTGCCTACAGGTTTTGGGACCTATTTGTTTCTTTTAAAAATGTTTCTGTTTATTTAGATTTTTTATGTGTTAATACAGTATATCTATAATTTTCCTTTAAATATTTACGCATATTTCAAGTAGCTATTTTAATGGTCTTGTCTGCTAATTCCAGAGTTTTGTTATCTTTGGTTGTCTTCCTTTTGACTTCTATTTTCTTTGACTGTGGGATTTTTTTTTTTTTTGATTATATGCTGGACATTGCAGGTAATATATTAGAAGATGTCTGAATTATATATATATATAATATATATATTTGTATATATATATTATATATATATATATATTTATTTTTTTGAGAAAGAGTCTTGCTTATGCTATCTTCTTTTGAAGAATTTTGAATTTGGTGAGTGTGTGTGTGGGGCTAGGCCATTCAGTTATTGGAAGAATTTCCGGATTCTATCAGGTTTACTTTTAAGTTTTGTTAAGTGAATTTTGTTTTGTCCTTAATCCTAGGGTGGTGATGATGAACCTTTTAGAATTTTCTCTTTTTTTCTTTTAAGGAATATATTTTATTTAGCCCAGTATATCTAAAGCAGTATCATTTCAACGTGTAATCAGCATAGAATTGAGGTATTGCATGTTTTTATATTAAGATTTTCAAATCTGAAAGACAGTATTTTATACTTAATACATATAATACACATCTTAATTTGAGACTGCCAGATTTTAAATGCTCAAAGCCACCTATGCCTGGTGGTCATTAGGCTAGTCTGCAGAGGACTAAATGATAAAATATCCCAATTCCTGTGCTTGGCTGCCCTTGTCTACCAGCTCTTGCCTCCTCCTAGTCCCTTGTTCAGTAGCTCTGTGCCCAGCTCTTGTGAAGTTTCTCAGGATATACTCGTTCTTGGCATCATGTTATCTTCAGCATTACTGCTTTTGTTTAGAAGAGAGCGCCGCCTTGTCTGGGAATCGCCTCGTACTTCACCCCTCCTTCCTTGCTGCTGAAGACACAGGTACCCATCTCCTGCTTTGTGAACAGTGTGAATGCAAGTCTTCTTCCCTGGTGTTTTTCTGATCCCCCTTTCCAAGCAGTCCCTGGAAAGTACAAAGTCCTCTCTCCATTTCTGTGACGTCTGTGAAGTTTCTCGTTGATGTGTAAAGAGGAGGCATATTGCAGCTGCTTTCTGCTTCCTCACTGCACCCACATTGGAGCCATTTGTTAAACAGTCTGCTGTGGCACATGTGCCATACATAGCTTTGGCCCCTAAGGCAAACCTTGTTGTAGGTGTCCTAGAAGACCGATATCCTATGACGTAGGTCATTTGGCACCTGCATCTAGTCCTGTGTCCTACAGCATAACCCTTCTTTTATGTAATCATCTTTATTCCTATGTGAGATTTTTGGGTCCCTAGGTAAGTGTTCTGGATGGTCAAAGAAGTGTATTTTGGTTCAACCAATATATTCAAGCACTTTTCATCTTCTAGTATTTCTTCATAAGCCCTTACTTTTCCAAAAGCTTATGCCTATTAAACATTATAGAATTTTATTTTGTATCTACACAGCCCTGTCTTTGGCCAAGGACCCAAGATTAATTGTTACTCAGGGTTCTGAGGGCTGTATTTAGCAAAACTTTCCAAATTGAAACACCTGTTTCACAAAAACCAATCAACTCAGCAGGAATGAGTCTGATATTTGCTTTCTTGACTCAGTGAGAAATCTACTTTTTACTTTATCTTTATTTCACATTTTTTGTTGTTATTGTTCTGGAAAATACCTCCAGTGAGAAATCCAGGGTGAATATGTATTTAATAAATTGTTCAAGGATTCAGTCCCTTACTTTACACGTTGTCTATTGCTTGAGGACAGTTGGTTTATATGTTTTATTTAGCTTTGTAGTTATTAGCAGGAAAATGTCTAATTCCACTTATTCCCTCATGTGTAGAAGCAACCATTCCTTCAGTTTTAAATCAGTAATAACGTTTCTGGTTTTGAACTGTTAGTCAACATGTATTTTCTCTTATCTTTTGGACTCATATAATTTTAAATAAAGTTGAAGATCATTAGAGCTTTTTATTTTTCAGTGGTTCTCAAAATGTAGTTAAAAGGGATTATCTTTTTAAAGTTACAGATTCATGTGAGCATGATATGGGGCCTATGATTATACAAACATTTTCTGTATTGTGTTAGATAATGACTTTTGTGTGGTTTCACTGTGTCCAATACTTTATGCTGGTTAATTATATTATTTCCTTATAACTGGATAATTCATAAAGATGGTTTACTATCTTCTTCATAAATACTACTCTTAAGATTTTATTTAATACTGAGGAGATCTTTCTTCCCTGTCAATCTTAGGTTCACTGTGTACAATTTAAAACTGATAATAAAAATATGATAACTGGAAGAGAGTTAATTTTGTTTCTTGTTATAAAATCTTAAAACAGTAGAGTTTTGGAATGTACCTGCTTTAAAGGTATATATATCATCCTGCTTAAGAAATATATTGCTTGGGCCGGGGAGTTAGATCAGTGGTTCTGGCGCCTGTCTTGCAAGCGCAAGGGCCCGGGTTCGATTCCCCGGTAACCACATAACAATACTGGATGTGGAGACCCACACCCAGCAGCAACCAGTACCACATACCACAGTGCCGGGCGTGGTGGCTCACGCCTGTCATCCCAGCACTCGGGAGGCAGAGGCAGGAGGATTGTGATTTGAGTTTGAGGCTGAGCCTGAACCGCAAAAGTGAGACCCTGTCTCAAAAAAACCTAAAAAAAAAAAAAAAAAAAAAAAAAAGAAATATATTGCTTGAGGCTCTAGTGAGATTCTGTGTAACCTGGTTTAACGGAAGGAATCCATAACATTGTATAATTAATTGTTTCTTTAGTAGCTTTTGAAGAAAATTTCTTTTCCATGGTGAACTTCTGTTGTACTCCTGAAGAGAAATTGTTTCTCCCTATTATGTGCTTAAGTTTGGACCTTTCCTGTTTGAAATATGTAAACACTCTGCTGTGTGCATGTGGACCCAGCATAAAGATCATATAGAATCATAAACATACATAGCCTATTATTGCTGTTCCCCAAGACATAGTCCTATATTCTTGAATAATGAAAGCCAGAGTAGCCCAGGGTAACATTAAATGGGCTTCATAAAATAATGTTTTCTCCAGAAAGTCACTACTTCAAATATAGTCCTCATTTATTTGTTCAGCAAACGATTCTTTCAATGGATAATAAATTCCCAAGAGATGGTAATAAAAAAGGGGATGTGCGTAGTAGTTTTCCTTGAATAATAATTTATTATTTTCTGAACATGGTTAATAAGCTCTGAACTTCAAGTGAAATTATTTCCTTTTGCCAAAGTATGGGCAAGGTAGTTCTAGGTATTATTCACTGTTGTTGTCTTTTTCAAAATTTGTGCAAGGTGAGTACTTTGTGCTTTAGGCATTAGATCAATGCCTTGAAAATTGAAATTAGACTCCTTTGGTTTACTATTGTATCTCTAGTGCATGTGACATGATTAGGAAACTTCTTTTACACTAAAGAATAAGTGAAAGTTCCAGCTCTTGGGGAATCTTCATGGAGGAATGCGAATGCAAATGAACTGTGTGGATAAAATCTGAGATATGTTCCAGTCATGATAAAACTTGTAGACATAACTAGATCTGGAGAAATAAGTGGTTTCTCTAATGCAGTAATTTTTAATGGTAGAGAAACGTTAATCTAAGAAAATTAAGAGTATCTAATAAATTAGGTAAATTAGAAGAGAATTGGGGCCTGTGTCCTTGGGGAAGCTCTGTTGAGCTTGAAACATCTTGTGTGACCAGGCAGTGAGTTGACAGAACGGTAAGATGAGGACACGTTAAAGGACAGAGGAGGTAATGAGAAAGAGCACATAGTGGCTAAAGCTGGAACGTTTTGAGTAACAAAGTAAATACCAGCATCATTAGATTGTAACTAAAAGAATAGAGTAAATATTCCTAAATAAAATATAAAGGAACAATTCTTCTTTACAAAGACTTCAAGTTAATACATGTAGAAAGAATAAGGGATGTAGAGAAATAACCACAAGAACACCATTGTTATAATTACTGCTGTAAGACATGCTGATGGATTCTAAGATCAGTGGAGAAACAAAGTGCTTGCATTATATTTACTCAGAACAAATGGAAACTATTAATTAGAAATAATTTTTACAAAAGTGGAAAGTCTGGGCACATTCTAGCCCAATAAAGTGATCAATGTGAATATCACCAAGTTATCTTCCACCATATATTCTACTTTAGGGGCACCACTATCTGTGGTGTTCTTTCCAAATACTGGTGACATCAGTCCAATCACAAGAAACCATCAGACAAACCCAAATTTAGAGACATCCTAAAAAATGCTTGACCAATGCCAGTATCCTCAGAGGATAAGGAGCCATAACAAGTATGTGCAAAGTAGAGTCATGGGTTAGATCCTGGAGTAGAAAAAAGGACATCGGTGACAGGCTGAATGAGTAAAGTCTATGGTTTAGTGAATAGATTATGTTGATGTTAATTTCTTAGTTTTCAAGATATTACTATCTTATATAAGGGGCTAAAGCTAAAAGAAGCTGATGAACATATTGGAATTCTCCCTTACTTCTGCAACTCTAAAACATTGAAAATAGAGAAAAAACCATTATAGCCCTGTAATTAAATTTCTTTATTTCTTTGGGGGGAGCAACTTTGCATTGTGTACTTTAAAAATTATTCTCAAAAAAGGAACTCTATTCTCTTACAGTAGGAAGAAAGATAATAAGATACAAGCAGGTGGTTGACCTGGAGGAAACACATGCAAATGACTAAAGTGTGTCTGAGCTTCCAGTCTTACTCATAATGCATCTCTTTTATATCTTGGGCCCTGCTGTACTGTCAGGACAGAAGGTACAATTTTCCAGCCATTTAGTAGCTACTTAAGAAAAGAATAGCCTATCACATTCCACAATTTAAATGCTGTCTCCATTTTCTCTGAAAGAGCTGATAAGCTCTTAAGCATAGATGAGAGTTTGTTTGTGTTGCTTGTCCTTTCCCAAGATGAAACTTCTTCCAAGAAGGCTTTGTAAGCGAGAAACCACTAAATAAGCCATTTTGGATGAATCAGTAATTTTATTGGGGAATTGCTATATTCCAGATTCTTTTTCATACTTATCTAGTTTGTACACAAGCAGAAACTTGAAAGTAAATTTAACTGTGTTTCCTCTTTAACAAGTCAGTAAATGAATACTTGGAGAAATGGTTTTCCCAAAACATACATTTGGCAGTGTTACTTGCAGGTGCTGTTACATTCTAAGAACATTAGGGTTACCCACTAAATTAAGTAAAGAGAATCCTGCCACTTGCCAAAGTGTAAATATATTCAGAATGTCTTAGTATAAAGTGGAATGAGATAATAACCTGTATTTGCCTTAATCTAAAGCTAATGATCTCTGTAGCACACCAAATATGTTGGAAATAGACTGGATTTTTTAAATTAATCTTTTGATGACTTAAAGTACTTTACTCAGCTTTGATTTATTTTTATCATTGTTTTGGTTATCTCTTCAAATAAATTAATGTTGTCTGTATAACTGATACACAGATACAAGTAATAAATCAATATCTACTCCTCTGCTGATTTTTCTCCAAGAGTCTTAATTTGTTTCATGCAGTAGAAGCAGTCTGGTGTGTTTAAACAATGCAGAATGTCCCATTTCGTGTGTCTGCCTGCTTGACAACTCTAGTAAGTCCTCCTTTTCCATTAATGGTTTTGGGTTCTAGAAAAGGGTAGAGATCTTTCAGTAGGAGTTCTTCTTTTTACTCAACTTAGCCAGAACTTAGTCATATTTTCATAAAGAAGGTGTATAGGCAGATCAAAGGTGGGTTCCTATCAGTCTTATTCATACCTGAGTGAATGTCTTAGAACTCAGAGAGACCCAGTACTCAGAGAGACTAAGTGAACAATTAGCAGTGAAACACTCAACTTCACATTACAAGTTCTAGAGTTAAAAAAAAAAATCACTATACTCTAATAAACTGTGCCATTCATGTGCTAAGCAGAGTACTATGAATTCTAATTTGACTGTTTTAGGGAAGATTGATGGAAACAGTTCTTTTATGCAATAGTTTTTATAGATCCAAAGTTTTATTTAATAGTCTTTGTAGTCAGTAGTTTTCTGGTTTCTTCCAAAAGTTACTTGACCTAGATTGAGAAGAGAATTATTTGATTAGTAGACATTTGTTAAGCAACTGAAACACTTTTTTTTTTTCCCTGAGCATTGTGTTACATACTAGAGCTTTAAAACATACAATTCTGTATCTGCCCTTAGAAAGCTCATAGTCCAATGGGAGATGCTACAAGGAGTAGTTACAGTCTAACGCCATAGTGCTAGAATGGAAGCACATATAAAGATTTGGAGAGCTCAGAGAGGGAAGTGCGCGGTAGGGGTGGGAGATAGTTGATACGAAGTTGGGTAGCTTTGTGGTAATCAGTAGCTCAGAGCTTGGATTACATACGACCTGATTAGAGTTTAAAGTTTGAGTAGAAGTATCTCTTGAAGATACTTCTGTGTGGTGAAAAAATATTTAAAAATTATTTCAAAGGCCAAACTAATCCTGTAGAAGGCAAAGAAAGATCATAAGGGAAATCAGAAAATTATAGGGCTCATTTTTTGGAGATCATTTTAAAACATTGATAAGAGAAAAGTAATGGGTGGATCCTGTCAGTGCTGATGTGGTCACCTCTAATATCTGATTTCCTTCAGTCTGTGTAATATATCTTTAATATTATATCTCTGAGGACAGGGATATATCCCCCTTGAGCTCACTTTAAAAGGTGCCATATGAATATGTTTTATTGATAACCAGATAACCGTATAAAAAATAATCTACATCTATGTCTAAGGGATAGCAAATTACTGTTGTAAAATTGGCTGCCTTTCTTAAGCATTAGTTTAGTGTCATGTCTCTTCTGTACTCACTACGGTGCTCATGTAGGTTGTATTACATTAAATTACATTCATCAATCATCTATTGGGGGACCAATTGTGTACCAGTACTTAGTCAGTGGGATGTAAAATGGATCTGGAAAACTAACTGCAATAAGAAAATGTCTAGATGTCATTCAAACTTTCAGTTATCACATCAAATGATTTTAACAGCCCATACATAGAATAACAGAGAAAAATACAGTTTTTACATAAGCTAGTTGAAATAAATTACTCTCTCAATAGCCAGCTTCAAAATTTCTCTTGAGGTAGAAATTATCTGTTTTTAAGGAAATAACCTTGATAAGGGACTTGAATAAAAAGTGAAACACGAAAGTGATGTTTTAGGAGGGTGTGTATGACAATATTATCATTATCATTGCATAGAAATAGAACATTTATGGAACAGGGAACCCAAGAAAGGAGAAACAGTGTGATAAGGTGCCCCAGGTGTTTTGGAATAAGGATTTCTAATTTTGATTTTAAATTTTGTGTTATAGTAAAGTCTCTACATACCCTGCATACATTGTCAGTAGACTGTCTCACACACATGCACATGCATGCATACACACAGTGTGACATGTACACATGTATGTGTTTATGTGTAGATCTGCCTATACATGTATAAAGAGAGCAAAAGAATCACTCATAGGAACTATATTCTATGTCTATCAACACTCAGGATAGAAAAAGGATAAAGCAATTATATGAGTCCATCTCTAAACTGCAATGTATGATAGAAATGACTAGAAAAATACAGGATACCCTCACCTTGAACTAAGAGATAGCAGTGGGAAACCACTGGATGTTGTTATGAGTCATCTTGTCTAGATCTTCAGTGTTCTCTGTCTCTTGCCATAACATGTCTTATTGCTTCCTATTGTATTTCCTAAAAAGGTCAGATCATTCTTAGCAGTCTCTTTGTCATTTATTTTCTGTGTCTTCTGTCCTTGGCATCTTCTCCCACTCCACTCCTTCAATGTAATCTTCTGTGGGGTCTTGCCTATCTTATTCACTATTGGGTCCCTAGTGCCTGGCATGATACATAGCATAACAATAGGCACTAGATAAATATTTATTGACTGAATGGCTCTTCAAAGTACTTTGATTATATGTAACACACTGATAAAACCCACTCTGAAATTTTACACTGCTTGTGCTTAGTAACACACAGGTTTGTCTTAAATTAGACCACTTCTTTACTAGACTATTACTCTGTGATTATGTTTTAGGCCCAGGAATTTCTGAAGTCATGTTGAAGTAAACATGAAGTGCTGATACTTTTGTCTTTATTAATTGAAAATATTTTTTGATCCCTGATTATTTCTACCAACATAAGCATGTGAATTTTTATTCCCATCAAGATAGTGGGAGAGCTGGAAATAGTATCCAGCTTAAGTGGATAGGGATGTCTTCCTGAAAAGAATCACTAAATGTTAATGTTAATCTTACTTGTCATTTGATTGGTTTGGGGATTAGCCAACTAGGGGATTAGTAAAGCACACATCTGGGTGGGTCTGGTGGGTCTTAGAGACAGGTCTTTGGGCTCTGTCTGGTCCCTGGACCTTCTCTACTTGCAGGCTGTGAAATGAGCAGTTTTGCTATACTGTGCCTTTCTGCCATGATGTGTCTGCCTTGGACGACCTGACCTTGGACTTAAACCTCTGAAAATATGAATCAAGTTAAATTTTCGGACTTTACGTTCTGGATGTTATATATTTTGTTCCAGTGATGGGAAATCTGACCAGCACATCACCTGGAGTGTTGAGATGCCTTTGGGATGTGGATGTGGAGGTCCCATGTCAAGAAAGTGCCATCTACACTTCTTTTGTATTTCTACCAACATGAGCAATCCTTGTTTGTCAAGGATTGATTGAAAAGATTCTTAGGGGAAGCAATAGGCTTCACACAGGAATCAGATACACCCAGGAAAGGAATAGTTCATCTTTTTGCTATTTAACGTGAAAGTGAGATCATGGACATTTTTCTTCTCTATACTAGGCACTGTCTTATTGGAGACCCATATTTTGGTATGAAGTTCAATTTCCCAGTTTCTCACTTTGGAGTATTGCTATTGGACCTATACTTTTATTGTATTTCCTCAACATTACTTGTATTTCAGATCCATCTTTTTAGACAAGATAAAAGATGCTGGTTTAAATTTGAATTTCAGATATACAATGAATAATTTTTAGTGTAAGTATATCCCATCTAACATTTGGGGCATACTGACACTGAAGTTATTTATTATGTATGTAAAAGTCAAATTTAACTGGGCACCATATGCTTTTCTTTGCTAAATCTGGCAATCGTACTTAGGGAGGAAAGTTACTGAGACTGAGGTGCTGAAATCCCCGTTTTAGACCATCTATTGGGTATATGACAAGACAGCTCTGTCTCCCGGTGGGAGAGGAGGGCATTAAATCCCTGACTGCAGTGTATCAGCCTGGCAGTGCTTGAACTTCTTCTCCAGCACTTTTTCTTTTCAAAACACGTGCCACAGTAATTTTCTAGATTGGGGTAATAAATTTTAGATCTTTTAATACCATGTACTGTAATTAGATGGATAATAATCTATAATTATTCAGGGAAAGGGAGCCCATGTATAAATTATTAGAGTTATGAGCTCTGCTGTTTCAGTGGAAGAACTTTTGGCCTTTTCTAATCAGCTGAGGCATTTAGAATCCCCTGATGAATACTCAGCCCTCTCTGCTGGCTCATTGGCCTCCTGTGACCGCCATCGTCCTCCATCTTGCTGATATTCTTCAGAGAGACCGGTGGGGTGTTGCTGCCTCTGCCATGACAAAGAGCACTGACCTGTGCATTCTGTGAGACAGAAGACCAGGTACATATACTTCTACACTAGTGAGGAATGCAAGGGCCTGCAGTGATGGAGCTTGGACACTGGAAACAGTCAGGTAGAAAGTGGAAGACACTGGGTAGAAGGGTCCTGTGGCACAAATTCTCTCCTATGTTATCTCCAAAATGCTATTCTTTCTACAAACAGTACTTCCATTCAGACAGACTAAATGCCAGAGGGTGAAGTTAAAACTTTATCATTAGCTTTTCTTATATATTTCTCCTGGTTAACCTTCCCATTCCTATAAAGTTCTCTGTCTGCTGAATTGAAAACAGCTTACTTGTTTTTGACTCTATGAAGAGTTTAGATTTTTAAAAGAGATTTGGAAAGGATTTTTTCAGTTTTTGTCCAAAAATCTAGATTCTAATAGTTAAATTTTACACACTGTGGAGACAGTTGAGGATATATTCTAGGAAGTGGGTAACTTCCAGGGGTTTTTTGATTTCTGTCACATGAAAAACTAATGCATGACAAGTCATGTTTTAATCTTGATGCTGAGTATTTCAGGAGAAATATTGGAAGAGCTTTTCCTAGCACTTGTGGTCCTGAATGACTGTCAAGGGATTTCTTGGTCCTGTGACTGAGAGGTCAGACATGAGGCATGTAAGAATCTTTTACTTCTCCTCTGAGTCTAACTAAAGCTTGCATATACTCATTATTATTGGATCTTGATAGTTTGGATTATGTATTAGACACAAAAAGAAATACAATAATGCTTATATTTTTAAGTGCCAAAAATGTGCTAAGTAACATTATTTCTATTAATTCTGATAGCATTCCTGCAAAAAACATCACTAGATTTGTTTTCCATTTTAGCACACTGAGGTTGATTGAGGCTAATTATTTGTCTAGGTTAGTGAGTGATAGGACCAGAGTGTGATCTCAAGCTGTCTGATACCATTTTGCAGACCTTCATCATTTTATCCTTATGTGAAGGGGCCATATGTATGTCACCAGGCAAAGAATTAACCTCATTTAAATTTCAGAGCCTGGTGGGACTATACAGCTTATGTAGCTCAAACCCTCACATTTTCACAGTTAGAAATCTGAGGCTGAATCTTCTAAATGATTTGTATTAATATTCTTCAACTGCTAGGATAAAGCTGGAATTAGAACCCACATTTTCTACGAGGATTATTTTCATTAAATTACTCTGTGACTCTGTTCCCTGTATTTTAATCTCAAAACAGGTCATGGTTTACATTTGGATCTTTGTATGTTTTCATCAATATGATCCATCTTTTTCCCTCTCATGGAGTCTGGAGCCAGGACTGTGATGTTTTCTTTTTGTGTTTCTCAGCTCTGTTTCAGAAACAACAAGGATCTTGCTATTGATAATAATGATACTACCTGTTAGGAGTTTCAGGTAGAAGGGACATAAATGAATCCTCCAGTTTATACACATATTACCAGAGAAACTAAAGCATTAGTAAGAAAAAGAATTTCTTGCTCTGTGTATCAGTGCCTGATTTTTGAGGGGTCATTTACTGGGCTAGACATACAAGCTCATTTTCAACATCAAATTTTTGTTATTTGTTAATTATTGTTGCTGAAATCAGATTCTTTTAGGCCCTGGATTTAAGTTTGTAAGTGTTGAGTGGGGATATTTTTCAGAAATATTATTTTAACTAGGCCATAAAACTTCTGGGATAAGCAGGAGTATCATGTTTTTTTTCTTTTCAGGCTCTATCAATTACTGTTAGTTTGAACTCAGTCTGAATTTCTGTTAACATTTGAAAATTCTAAGAAGAATGCTGAAGTAAGATGCACTCTCACTGATTCATGTTGAAAATAATTAGCATCTTAACTGCTATAGCTTTTTCATGGTTTAGGATATAAGGGAAACATAAAATGCGCTCATTTTCTGCAAAAAGTATTTATAAAATAATTGACAAATGTATCTGGAAATCTTCACAATAAAATGAAATAAAATAGTGATGAATGAGGTCCATGGTTACATCAGTGGGAAGGTCAGATCACAGAGAAACGTTCCGTCCAGCTGCTGTGAAGGTTTCCTGAGATACAGAAAAGATGGACTATGTTTGCAGTTCATTTAGAATATTTCAGTGACACTGAGATAGTTGGTGTGTTTGCTGCATTTAGGAATAGGTGTCAGATAAAAAATGACCTTGGTGAGTTGCAGAAAAGGTCAGATGACAAAGCATAGCTGAAGAATGCAGGGCCTGTTCTGCTGCACAAGGCAGATCAGAGGAAGGGGTGTAATTCATTTATTCTTCCAACAAATTTTTGTTGAAAACTTACTTTGTGCAGAGGGTACAGTGATAAGTAAAAACAGATACATCATAGTGGGCCATGTGGGGTGGCACATGCGTTTCTGGGTCCTGTAAACATTTGTTATTTAGATTTTAGGTAATGGGAAAACTTGAATTTCTATGAGGAAGAAAAGATGAGTAGAATGTGGTTAAGGCAGAAAAAGAGAAAGTGGTCAGAGCGAGTGAAACAGCCAACAATAAATTTGCAATGCAGCACTGTATGATTTTTGTAATTATTTTAGAGACAAATCGAACTGGTGTTATATAAAGCAAGTCTTAGTAAGTAAGTGCCTGGTCATATGATATGGAAGTAAATAATGATGATCATCCTTAGTGTATAAAAATTTTGTTCTTCATGGATTAAAAGGACACAAGAAAAAGATAGACAGAAAATGCAAGATCTGCTTTTTATCTTTGTATGATCCCATTCTTTCTCCACTTGCAGGCCCTTTCTCATCCTTGCCATCTCTCAGAAATAACAGACAATGTAGATATCTGTGGTATGTGCTGTGTTCTTAGGCTTGTGCTCATCCAGATTCTCCACACTGTTCTGTCATTTCAGCCGGTCACTGTGCTATCTAAATGTGAGGAGCACAGTATCCTCAATCTGGATGCCGTCCTGACTTCCAGAGAGCTGGTCTGTAGAAGCAGTAACTGCCATATTTATGCATAAGGATGGAAACAGAAACCCATTGGCTATGTAGATGGGGAAATTCACAGAACAGTTATTGTGGAAAGTGATTGTTCACAATTTGGTGCAAAACAGCCTTGCTGACTGTGTGCACTGCAAGGTAATTTAACTGTGAAGTGAGGAATAATAACTGAGTCCTTTCTGAGGACCCTTATAAATGAAAACCATAGTCACAGTAGCTCAGCTGACTATAAGAGCTCAGAAAACACCATTGGGAGCAATTTTTAACCTCTTAGAAACCATTACATAAACATTGTAAAGGTTCTCTTTTTCCTTTTGCTCTATAGGCACATGGAGCCAGCATCTTTTCTTTCACCTGTGTATTTTGGGTTTGGGAGATACTGTCAGACACTCAGCCCACTCCTCTCCGACTTTTATGGCATTTTAGGATACAGAGACATATCTTTGAGCTAATTCATAGTAAAGGGTGAAAATCATTAGCAGAATCAAAAAAGAATCTGTTTTTTTCCCCTCATGGAATAAATAAATCATTTGTCCAGTGTACTTCAACATTTTAAAAAGTAAGATATTTCGACCATTGAAAAATCCCCATTACATTTTCCCAGAAGGTTTTATGATCTTTAGATAGAGAATTAAGGGAGGTAAGTTTAAACACTAGCTTGTCAATAATGACTTTTGTGACCTTGAGCAGGGCTCTTTGTGATAGGATAGGAGTCAGTTTTCTCACTTGTAGTTAGGCATTGGCATGTCCTTTGTCTGAGTTTAAGCAGAACTTGGGCTGGGGTGGGGTCACCCTAGCAGTCTGAGCCCATATTCCTTTGGAATCATTTTTATGAAACGATATTCATGAATACCTGTCCCTACCTGTTCTTAGGCAAGGGAAAGTGTGGGGATATTTATTTATGTAACCGTCCAAGGTGGTGCAAGAAAAGATTAAGTGAAGGGGCAGATAATTTGGATAGATTTTGGGCCTCTATAACAATAGAAGTTAGTCAGAAACTGAAGAAACATTGTTCTGAGGACCCTTTAAATATTCTCAGTTCCCTAAATGAAAGGTTGGGATAGTAGAGAATACTCCCTATGATCACCATACATATTCAAGAGGTAAAGAACATGTTGAGAAAGAGGTATCGAAGATAACTCCATTCTATCAATCGTTTAGGCTAGAATCTTTGGAATCCTCCTTTACTTGCACCTGTATACACTAAGTACTTTGACCAGATCTTTCCCCAATAAGGATTTAGAATTCTCTTGCTCCAGTACTTTCCTGACTCAAGTCCAGTCAGTCCTCTTGAGTATTGTAACAGCTTCCTAACTGCTATCAACTTCCATCTCTCCTCAGTAGAGAAGCCAGAGAAGTTGTATTAAAATGGAAGAAATTAAGTCATTGCCATTTTGTGTTTAACATTCATGATGCTTAGTTTAACTCACAGTCTTGCTAATGGGCTGTAGAACTATTCTCCTTCATCTAGGTTCTTGTATTCTTGACTCTTCTCTAATCTCTTCACTTCTCATAATGTTTCAGCCATGTGGGATTTTGTGGTATTCTGTGGACATTCGGCTTGAAATACTGTACCTGTGGGTGCCCACAAGTTTGATTTCTTCATTCCTTTCAAGTTTTTGTTAAGATAGCACCTTCTTGGCTCATTGGTTCTGGCACCTGCCTAGCAAGTGCAAAGCCCCCAGTTCCATCGTCAGTAACCACATACAACAAGGCTGGGTGTGATGACTCATGCACAGCAGCAATCAGTAGCACTCTCTACAATGCTGGGTGTGGTGGCTCTCACCTGTAATTCCAGCATTTGGGAGGCAGGGGCAGGAGAACTGCAGTGATTTCACACATACTTAGCTTGTAGGAGATACTCAGTGAACATTAAAGGAAAATGTGACTTGGCCTCAGTATTTTCTGCTGTTGCTTTTACTGTAACATTGTGTGCTTCTCTGATAAAAATAATAATAATAGTAAAACTTAAATTCCTTGTCTTCTGGTTAGATTTGGGATTTAGCCTCTTCTGACTCAATGAAGACTTTTGAAATAAATATTCAGTGATTTGACATGTGTCTGAAGAAGGTTGTTAGTGTCCCCAAAGCTGTATTTCATGTTAACCCCAGATGAATAGGGAAGGAAAAAAGAAATGAGGACTAATTCCTTCATCTGAATAAAGAGAAAAGCAGATGTCAGTATTGGGCTTGTGATGGGTAGTTTTCAGTTTCAGTTGACACAAATGTTCTAGTCTATGTTTGTAAGAATTTTTAATTGGGGCCGGGGATTTAGCTCAGTGGTTCCGGCGCCTGTCTTGCAAGCGCAAGGGCCCGGGTTCAATCCCCGGTAACCACATACAATACTGGGCGTGGAGACTCACCCCAGCAGCAACCAGTACCACATACCACAGTGCCGGGCGTGGTGGCTCACGCCTGTAATCCCAGCACTCTGGAGTCAGAGGCAGAGGCAGGAGGATTGCTGTGATGTGAGTTGCAAGCTGAGCTCAGGGCCAGCCTGAACCACAGAGTGAGACCCTGTCTCAAAAACCCTTAAAAAAAAAAAAAGAATTTTTAATTGTAATTTGACAAACAAGTATTTAAGCATCCAGCTCAGTCTCAAGATTTCTTTAGTGAAATGACAGTTTGTTTCGTAGGCCCAGTTGACTCACTGTGTTCAGTGTCTTTTCAGATCTTGGCCTTCATGTGTCTTCCATCTCTTTATTTGCTGGTTTGCACAAGAACAATCCTGTTGGGAAGGAAGAATAATTTGCTTCTGTATTCCTGGAATAATTGATTAGAGAGTTCTCAATGTCTAAAACTTGAATGATTTAAAGACCATGTGGTTGAGAAAGTTCAATTTGTTTTTCATGATTGAAAAATACTTCATTTTTATTAATACATCTTTGAACTACATAATGATTTCATTCATAATGAGGAGTTGGTAAATGTACATAACGCTTCTTAATTCTTTTTTTTTTAATCCCCTTTCTCTACCTCCATCCTTTGGTCCCCTTCCCTTTTGCAAAAGATCTATCTCCCTAGGGAAAGCTCCATTTGAACCCCAACTTTATCATTCCAACCAACCTCCCTCATGTTTACCCCTTTGCCCTCTGGAAATTGTTCACCATTTGTTTACCTGTTCTGTAACATCTTTGTAAAGTTTAAATATAAATAAGAGACAGAATATAAGGGGTAGTCTTTAAATATTTGGGATAAATTGAACTTCAAGACCAAGGTTTTATCTTCCTTGCTTTTTATCTCATATGTCACAGAATAAATATGCAGATAAGCATTTTGTTGGTAGCCAGTGGAGCAAAGGCAGTGCCCACATGTCAGCAGTCAGATTCATGGGATAGGTGTCGATAGTGTTTCTGGGCCAAGTCCAGTGCTGGTTGGGTCCCGTGATGGTGATGACCATTGCCTCCTCTCCTTTAGACAGGAAGAAGATAAAAGTTCCCTGGACCTCAGCAGTTTCTTTTCTATCTTCATCATATTCTCTGCTAATGAATCAAATCCTGAGAATTTGATTCCATCTCCTTCCAGCTCCTTGATGATAATAGTCTTTTCATCTGAGCTTTGGGTGAGTGATTTGCAGTGACTCAGTTTGTTGTAATATCAAGTACATGACTGTACTGTATATTGTTACACTGCACTCAGATATGGTGATGCATTTATTGGAGTGTGAGGGATAATTTTCTGGAATCTCTTGTGTGATTTGAGAATATTACCATGCTGTGTATGAACTTGCCTCAGGTACAGCAGTGATAAACAAAGAAAAGTTTCCTCTAAAACCTAATAGCTTCAAACTGGAACAATGCTTTATGACTGTTTCCAAAAGTTTCTTATCTTGTTTTCTTTTATGTATTAATATGTACCTATGAGAATTGTTGAAAGGAATTAAAAATGTAAAATGCAGGGAAAACCAACTTTTGATAAATGCAATTTTTTTTATTGTTTTGGGTCAAATCAACTTTCTTTTTTTTTTTTTTTTTTGAGACAAGGTCTTGCTTTGTGGTTCAGGCTGGCCCTGAGCTCAGCCTCAAACTCACATTACAGCAATCCTCCTGCCTCTGCCTCCCGAGTGCTGGGATTACAGGCGTGAGCCACCATGTCCGGCACTGTGGTACGTGGTACTGATTGCTGCTGGGGTGAGTCTTCACACCCAGTATTGTTATGTGGTTACGGGGGATCTAACCCGGGCCCTTGCGCTTGCTAGACAGGCACCAGAAGCACTGAGCTAAACCCTCGGCCCCAAATCAGCTTTCTTACCTCATTTAGTCAGATTGAAGAAGCATTGGTACCTTTATTGTATATCTTACTGAATTGATGGTATATGTTGATAAAACACAGACACAGGTTTTCTTGATTCAGTTTCAGGAGCCCCCAGCATATTGCAAAGACAGTAGCCATTTAAAAATCCACTGCTAGATCTTTAGTTGTGTTTCATGCTCTTTTTTCTAAATTATCTTTTCTTTTTAGGCCAGCTTCAAAGGACTGCTTTAGCACTGGCTTATTCAATGCAGAATATAGATTGTGGGTTTAATTTGTTCACTGGCCATCTCTGAGCTTGAGTAGCTCATACCTTCACATCTTTTGACACAAAGATAGTGCCTCAAAGGCTCTCAATCAGTGGTAGTGTTAGTGATACTGTTTTCTTTCATCTCCTGTCTCCCTTGCAGTGTTTGTAGTTTAGGTGAAAATATAACATAGGGCACTTTGGGAGAAACAAAAGCAAGAGAATTTTCAGTGTGAGTCACATGGTATACAAAGGAGTACAAAAGATTGCAAATGAAATTTTGGAATCAAACTTGGTTTGTGTTGACCTGGTGTTTTAGGAACAGCTCCTGTGTCTACACATATATCAGTAAGTGAAAAAGGAGGGGTTATGATGAGGTATTGAGAAGGTGGCCAAATGTGTGGAAATTTGGGGAAGAAAGTTGGGATTTATATCCTTAGGTAGTGAAAAATCAAAGCAGAAATTATCATCCTATGCCAGATGGGCCCTTGCCATTTGGATTGGTGCAGGCCAGAGCAGAATTCCAAACCTGTATCTCAAGGCTGTGCATTTATTTTTTTCATGCACTTGTTCATCTATTTTTATTGATTCCATTCTTATCTATTCACTTATTCAAGAAATATTTATTCAGTACCTATGTACTAATGAGGGATTTATACCAAAACATCCTAGATTCTCTTTGATATTCTAGTAAGTGACAAAGGACACAGATAGGTGATGATAACATAGTGGGGTAGTGTGATAAAGACAAACAGTGCTGCATGGGAACATAAGAAAAAATTGTCTCGGTCTGTTTTCTGTTGCTAATAACACATATTGCTACATGTTGCATAAGGTTATAAAGAGAAAGATTTGTTTTGGCTTGCAGTTCTGGACTAATGGTAGAGAGCCACATCTGGTGATGGCTTCTTGCTGACAGAAGCCTGTGGCAGTACAGGAACCTATAGGGCAAGAGGATGTGAGTGTACCTGAGTTCTGGCTCACTTGGATTTTATAGCAGATCCACTCTTGACATAACTAACTCAGAAATGAATTAATTACCTCAATGGACTATCCATTGCTGAGACAGAGCCCTAATCATCTCTTAAATTTCCCACTTGGCCCTCTTTCATAAAGTCTTGTACAGCGGATTAAATTTTGACATGCTTCTCAGAGGGAACAAACATCTAGCGTGGCTTTGGCAGTGAGGCCTCATCTGATTCTTAGCTGATGAGACAGAGTGAGTTTTGGAAGGAATAGAAGGGCCTCTGGGCACGGGAGGAGTGGCCAGTGGCCAGGTTGAAGATGCTTTTCCAAAGCATTTTTTTCCATTTTGAGAATGATTACAGAAGGTGTGGTATTACCTGCGATCAAGTTTATTTCATGTTCACTGAACTCACTTGATAACTTGAGTCTCTTTGTCTTCCTCTGATGATCATTTAATTCTCAGGAAAGTACATGAAAGCTGCTGCTCAGTTGATTTCAGGGAAGACTCGAATGTGTGGATAGAGGCCTTTCTGGGGATTCTGCTTTTTTTTTAAGAAACTCATCACAAATATAATGAAATCATTGTGGTTATAAAGAATCCAAGCCGACTGATAAAAGCTTGAATAGTCTTTGGGATTTTCCTTTAGGGTTTATATTTAGTGAAAAACCTGAGGTCAGAAGATGACTGTTTTCAATGGTTGTTGAAAGGGAATTGTTAAAAAAATGTTCTAACAAAATAGAGTCAAACTCACTAGCCTGGTGCTATTCTTTGAGGTGAAGGCCCGGCTTTGATCCTTTCAGACTTCATCTACAGCAACTCAGTACATACCCTGTCTTATCATTTATCTTCCCAAGTCTATCATTCTGCCTTCTGCCTAGCTATAGGCTATATTTTCTTATCTGGTTTTCTCAAGATGATTGGATGGAGGTATTATGCCACAAACAACAGATGCTCTCTCTAACTGTGTGAAAAATTGCCAAAGGTAAAAGCAAGCTTTTCTAATGCCACAGTGAAGTGTATGAGTATTTTCTTCTGCTTTTTCTGAAATTAAAAAATTAAATAAAATACAGTACAGTACACAAGACACTATGGCTCAGATTATAAATGTCCCTGAAAAGCTTCCATATACATTCCCAGAATATGATGCCTCAGGAAATTGAGCCGTTAGAAGCTGGGCACAGTGGCAGGAAGTTAGGTTACCGGGGATATTCTATTGAAGAGGAGTTCGAGATCTCAGGCCACCCAACTCTCCCTGTGCTTTTATTCACTTTGTTCCACTGTAGTTTCATCCCTGTGTTGTTCTGCCTTGCCACAGATTCTCAGTGACTGGGCAAGTTGCCATGGGAAGCTCTGAAACCATGATTCAAAATACATTTTTCCAGCTGAACATGGTGGCACACATCTATAATCTCTGTATAATGAGTTCAAGGATATTGTGTTGTAAAAATCAAAAACTGAGTAATACCTGTAAAAAACAAAAAATAAAACCTTTTCCTGGTGTTGATTATCGCACGTTTTGTGATGGTGATAGAAAGCTGAGGAACCACATGAAGTCAGTCCTTGCCAATTTACCTCAAGTCCAGCATCTCAGCTATGAGAGAGCTATGCTTCCAAACCTGGTAAAGTTTGCTAGTAAACACCAAGTGACAGGCAGTGTCAGCTGGGTGACTTGTGCTGCAACTGGGTCCTGCTCTGATAAAGACATTCTGATTTATTTTCAGAGAGTTGATTATTTCCTCAGATATCTCATTTTATCTTAGACATGAGGAAACTATGCAAATGAGAGAAATCTTTTTAATACGCTCGGAAAAGGTTTTGAGTCCTGATGGTGCTTCTGAGAGGGGAATTGGATGTATGAGTGAAGCAACTTTGAACTCAGGTGGCAGATGCACTGTTGACTTCCATCCCATTTCTTCCAGACTCATGCAACTGAAGTTCTCAAGGGGTTTGTGGTAGAAATAGTAGAGGAGGAACATGAGCACCAAGTATGCGCATTGCTGTTAAACAGAGCTGGTTGTAGACCTCTGTCTCCCGTTCGTGAGATCAGGGTTGGAACAAATGGGAGAACTAACTGGGTAGAATGTGTCAGAAATCATTAAAATTCCCAGCCACCTGGTTGAGCAAGGTATTTCCTTAGAAGGAGACAGAGAGAATAGGGGACCTAGAATGGCTCCATGCTTCCAGCTTCTGAACTGCTTATAGGACCAATCTAAAAGTGATATTTTTAATCCTTCATTTGAAACTGGTAACTTTCACAGGACTAAGCAGAAGATGGTGTTCTTAATCCTTTATTAACATAATGGGCACAGTCAGAAGACACTCTTCTTGATTCTTCCTTTTTATCTGGCATGATGCCAGCGACTTTTTTTTTTCTTACAGGAAAATTTATATTTGGTGCAAAGCTGAATCATGATGCAATACGTGAGGTGGGGACCAGGTATTTTAGATACCAAAGTCCTCTTTCCCTTGACCCTTGGGCAGCTGTAAGCCTTTTTGATCAGTTTGGGGACACCTTGTAGAGTGTACTTTTTCTTTGCCTCTAGTAAATCTTGCTGTGTTTTTGGTGTATCTTGTCAAATTCCGTGTTCAGGACATCAAGGATCTGCAAAAGAGCTCCCTGGAAACCTTATCTGGTAACAATGAGCTAGGTGGTTTTAGAAAACTTGTTTAATCTCACTGATTGCCTATTTTCTCTTACATAAATAGGCATAATTAATTTCAGGATAAATTTATTTAAGACTCATTAATATTAAGATAAAAATAAGGTGTATGAAAATGCGTGGTTCAGTGCCTGGCTCTCGATAAAGGACACCTGAAATAATAGGAAAGATTAGATAGAAGGTAAGATGTATGGGTAAGATAGGATTTAAAGCACAGTGGAACAATGTAAGGTTATAAAATTGACTTTCCTCACTTTAAAGCCAACAATCACAGCATCACTACTAATGAATTTTAGTTGTAGTAGGATTTTGATGTTATTGAACAGTATGACTAGTGACCATTAGATAAATGATATGCTCAAATGCTGTCCCCTATCTGCTTTTCCCTTTTCCCCTTAGGCCCTGGGTTTCAAGCCTAGTCAGCACTATCTTCTTTTAGAACTTGGGATCTGCATTCCTCTTATTAGCAGCATACAGGAAGTAAATAACTAGGAGAGTTTTTAGTTTGCTTGAAGAACTGGCCCTGGACTTAGTGATCACCATACAGAAAGACTACAGGGCCTGATATTTGGGCAGCTGATTTACCCACTGAGAGGCCTGGCAGAGAGGAAGAGTCAGAGATCAGAGATTCATTCCCACCCATGAGGAAAATAAGGCCCTGTATGTATCTGGCAGTAACTTCACTAATGGAGGAAAATGGGTAAGGAGAGTGACTGAAAGTCTGTTTTTCCCCACGGTGAGAATAGTAGTTAACATTTGCTGAGCCCTCAGTGGTCTTTCGCTGGCCTATCTGGCCCCACATCTCATGCTCATAACACCCATTCCAGGAACTATTAACGAAGAAGGTGAAATTACTCAGATCTCAGTTGTCCTCTGTGACAACTGCCCTGAATATTGTATATACCAGTGTCTGGTCTCTCTCCTTTTTTAAGCTTGCAGAGTATCCTTAATCATATTATACTTCACTATAAATGTTCTTTTACCAACTCTTAGCTTTCAGACTTTTTCCAGCCCAGTAGATTTCTTCATTTTCATCTTAGAAATCTGTATTAAGTAATTAAGCCCCCTTTCTAAATTATTTCTGTTACTGGTCGAGCACTTGTGTTCTCAGTGTGTGGAGTCAGTTTCATGTACATGTTAGTGAAATTAGGACTGGGGTATGGGTGGTAAAATCTTATTTTAGCAAACACGGGCATCCTGGTAGCATAACAGAATAAATTCAGCTGTGTCATTAGGTTCCTCTAAACTTGCACACACAATTCTACAAAACTTATTTATCTGTTCTCTTTCTGAGAACATATAGAACAAAAAACCCAGTTCTTTGCCAGTGGAATTACTTCTGAGATTGGAGTCTCTGACTGTTTTCTGTGTACTTTCCAAAGAAGCCTGGAGACTTGATGAAAAGGTTTTACAGGGAGGAAAGCCATATTGTGATCTTACCTCTTTTTGCTGCCATTATTTAATCAATAATTAAATTCTACTTAGAGGTTTTATTTAATTTTTTGGGGGGAGGACAGGTGGTTTGAGATAGGGTCTTGCTATGTAGTTCAGGTCAGTCTCAAACTTAGTATGCATCCCAGGCTGGCCTGATACTTATGAAGATCCTCTTGCCTCAGCCTTCCAAATTCTGGGTTTATAGGCATGCACCACCACTCCCAGCACCTAGGAAGAGTTAACTGATTTCTATGTTATTGACATATGAGCAAAGAATCAATAGGAGGAGTACCTCAGTGGTGCTGTGCAAGGACTTGAGTTCAATCCTCAGTTTTGAGAAAAAAAAATCAATAGATAGGAGATAAGAGGATAGATATCTTGCAGATGGGAAGAGGTCAGGAGATTGTGAGTGAGACAGGAAAAAGGGATTAAGTAGAACAAAGGTATGCCATGTACAAGAATCTAATAACTTCAATGAATATGAATATTATGTCATAAACATAAAGCAAGATTAACAATATCCACAAGAATGAAAATGGGGAAAGGGATTTGGAGGAGGAGGGAGAGAGGGAGAGAGGGAGAGAGAAGTGGAAGGACATTTTAAAAAAAGAAAAAAGCTACTTGTAGTATATATTTGTTCCCACTCCCTAAGATGATTGCAAACTTCAAACTTCATATACTACAATCATATACTAATAAAAATATATTTTATTGGTGCTATTTGGCATTCATAAAAGAAACTGGGAACCTTAAGTGTCTAATTAAATGCAGAAAAAATCTTTAAAAAGTGTTTTGGAGAGTAAGCATATTAGGACTGCAGTTGTCAGCTACTATACTATCTATACACTCATGTCATGGCACAATTAATTGTAAGATTTGTTACAGATAATTTATCAGGAATAATAAGTGACTATCTGCAGTTTGTAAAATATTTATTTTTTCATATGAACTAGAACAGATTCAGTGTAATCATTGAAAACATTACTCTTTGCATGCTATGTGTTTTCTTTTTCCTTTCCTTTTTTTTTTTTTTTTAATGGGATTGAACTCAGGACCTTCTGCTTGCTAGTCCCTGGGCTATGTCTCCCATTTCCTGCATAAAATGTTTTCTTTTCTTTTTTTTTTTTTTATGGAGACAGGGTCTCGCTTTGTAGTTCAGGCTGGCCCTGAGCTCAGCCTCAAACTGACATCACAGCAATCCTCCTGCCTTTGCCTCCCAAGTGCTGGGATTACAGGCATGAGCCACCACGCCTGGCACTGTGGTATGTGGTACTGGTTGCTGCTGGGTGTGAGTCTCCACATCCAGTATTGTTATGTGGTTACCGGAGATTGAACCCGGGCCCTTGCACTTGCGAGATAGGCGCCAGAACCACTGAGCTAACTCCCCGGCCCTGCATAAAATGTTTTATTGAAGAAGAAAATTGAACTGGCTTTCTGTGTAGAAGTTTAGATCTTGTAGTCCAGCAACTTGAGCTCCGGTCAGTCCCTTCCATCCTCTGAGACTCCTAGGTTCACCTTAGGGATTCATGATGATGCATTTGCAGCTCTGCATACACAGTCATGCAGTAACCATTAGATAAATGATAGTGTCGTTATTAATTGCTGTAGCACTGAGTACACAGCTGTTGTTCTGAGTGGCTTGAAAAAGGAACCAGCATTGTTAGCTAAGGTTAAAAAAGAAGGTCCAAGAATAGGATATAAAACAGTGCAGAAAATAGCACAAGTTAAGAAATGAAATTTAGGTCTGCTTTTGACTAGGTATGCCCCAGCTAGCTCTTCATTGTGCAGGCATCATACTATGTGTGATTTCATATTTGTCTCCATTACTGAAAAGCCTGCTTGGAATTTTTAGTTGTCCTAGAGTTTGGCTTGATTATTATGTCATCAGATTGTTTGGATGTAGAAAGGTGTATGATGGCTTGATTCCTTTTCTCTTTTTTTCTGTTCATGATCATGGGGGAAACCTTCACTCTCACCTCTTACTACTTCCAGTCACTCAAGAAAATTTTACTTCCAACTCTTGCTACTTTCTAATTTCTCTTCTACGCTAACGTAGACTTGTCCCACCAAGTCAGGACACTCACTGTGAGGTGGACCTTTGAACATCCTTTGAACTTTTCAATTGTTCTAAGTCAACCCAAGGTTGCCTTTTTCTCAGTAACTCTGAAACTATCACTTTCCTTAAACCTATTGTTTATACTCATTCTTGTACAGTAAACATATGAAAAATGTAAAATCTTTCCGGCCATTAGAGAAATGCTAATTGAAATAAGACTGAGATTCCATTGTACTCCAGAAAGAATGTCTGTCATTAAGAAATCAAATAATAACAAAGTAAAACTATAGGGGAAAAGGAACCCTCTTCCATTGTTGATGGGAATGTCAGTTAGTACAACACTGTAGAGATCAGTATGGTGTTTAGTCAGAAAAATAAAACTAGAAATTACGTTTTACCCGAGTATTCCCCTTCTTGGTGTCTTCCCAAAAGAGTTAAAATATCATATTTGGTCATACACTCATGCCTATGTTTATAGCAGTAAAATTTATGAAATCTAAATCTGTATATCTATCAATAGACAGATGGATAAAAAATGTATTTTTACATAATAGAACACTACTGTGCCATAAAGAAGGATAAACTTGAGTCATTTGTAAGAACATATATATACTTTGAGACCATTATGTTAAGGGAAATAAGTCAAACACAAACTTGCGTGTCACATGGTTTCTCTTGTATGAGAATCCAAAAGTGTAAAGAAAGATAAAAATAAGAGGTAGACAGTAGGATGTAAAGAGATAATTGTATGTTATATATTGTGAAATAGAAAATGCTCAAATTAAAATAGGGTGAAGGGAAAAATAATGAGATTATAACAAAAAAGTAAGGAAACAAATTTTATGTATATGGGGGGGCGGTAGGGTGGGTAGGGTTATGGGAAAAAGTGAGAATTAAGTTGTATCTTATGCTGGTACAAATCCCCATTACGGAGTGCAATCATGATGCATTTATGTAATGTACCAATAAAGATTAAGAAAATACTATCAATGATTAAAAAAATAAATAAAGAGATAGATCTATGTTAAATGAGAAGGGAATCAAGACACAGAGGGGGAAGGAAGGGGAAGGAAAAGGAATAAAAAAAAATTATGATGTGTTATGGATATATACCAACTCTCCTTGAGAAATATAATCATCATGTACCAATAAAATAAAAATTTATTTTAAAAAAGAACTGTAACCAAAATTTAAAAAATATTATATTTGGTTACTTATATAGTCTAATTTCATTGATTAATTCCTTTGGTATCATGTTAAACAATACTAGTGATGGTGGGCAATTTTACTTTATGTCCTACCTTATAAAAATACCCGTTAGTGTTTTCCCATGAAGGTGCATATTTAATTGATTTATTTAATGAACTAGTGTGTTTATATGGGTATGTATATATGACCCAAAATAAATATTGAAATTTTTCAAATGCCTTTTTTGGCATTAGTGAAGATGGACAATCTTTATTTTATTGCTGTGATCAGTAATTTAATATGGGTTTTCACATAGTAAATCACATTGTATTCCAAGAATAAACTCTATTTGATCTTGATATATTTTCTTTGAATATGACATGATTCAGTTTTTAATATTTAACTTGCAATTTTTGCATCAATTTTCATAAGTGAAAATGACATATAGCTTTCCTTTTTGTATTATCTTCATATGAATTTCATATCGAGTATTTTATATTTGACATAAACATTAGAGTGATGTTCCTTTTTAAAAGAATGATCCAGAACAATGTAAGCATATGTAGTCCTCACTATATTTCAGTTGTTTTACAGTAGTCACTGTGAAGCCAGATGTTTTGAAGAGTAGTTCGAAAGCAAGCTCAGTGTCTTGCGTGGTAATTGGTGTAGTTATGGTGTAGAACTAAAATGACTCCTACTTTTCTGGTCTCCTGTATTCAGAAATGAAGCTTTTGGAATCTGTTCTTGGATCATGGGGATGTTATACTCATCAGTAGATTAATTAATTGAGGTCATAACTAAATGTGTTGCTAGGTGATGGGGATTGGTTGGAGGTGTCAGTGAGGAGTGTGTATTGCTGGCCCTGCCTGTCTGCTTGCCAGCCTGCCTGCCTGCCTGCCTGCCAGCCTGCCTGCCTGCCTGCCTGCCTCCCTGCCTGCCTCCCTTCCTCCCTTCCTCCCTCCTTCCTTCCTTCCTTTCTTCTTTCCTTCCTGTTTCTTGGCTGCCGTGATTTCAGGAGCTTTCCTCCATTAAGTCCTCCTTCTGCTATACTGTTTCCTCCTTGGAGCTCACCAACAATGGACAGAACCCTGTATAAGTCAAAATAAACCTCTCCTCCTTGAAGTAGGTGTGAGGCCTTTTGTTCCAGTGAGGGAAAAATGAGTAGTGCGATCTGTTGGCACTGTCACCTTTTACTTTGACTGAAGCTATATTTTCTTCAGGATTTTAAATGTCTGCCTAGAGTTATATCAATTTACATAGATTTAAAATTTGGGTGGTTTTCCTTGTTGCATTTATAAGTGTTCTAATACCTCTATTAATAAACAAAACAGGTTAATATATAGAACTTTTCTATTTTATTAATACTTTTCAAAAGAAATAGTCATTTTCTTTCTTTGCTTTGATGTTTGTAGCCTTTTAATTTGGGGATGAGTAATTTTTCATTTTAGTGATATAAAATCATGTTACTAATTTTTTTTTTTTTTTGAGACAGGGTCTTGCTTTGTAGTTCAGGCTGGTTCTGTGCTCAGCTTCAAACTCACATCACAGTAATCATCCTGCCTCTATCTCCCTAGTGCTGGGATTACAGGCATGAGTCACCACACCTGGCACTGTGGTATGTGGTACTGGTTGCTGCTGGGGTGAGTCTCCAACACTCAGTATTGTATGTGGTTACTGGGGATTGAATCTGAGTCCTTGCACTTGCAAGATAAGCACCGGAACCACTGAGCTAAATCCCTGGCCCCCCATGTTACTAATTTTTATTAGAGATTGACTTTAACTCTACCATATTTTGTATTGTATTTATTACTGCTTTTTGCAATTATTGTTCTTTTCATTAACAGAAGATTTGGGTGAAGTTTTTTTACTTATTTATGCCTCCAAGTGGAAGGATTTAAAAAGTGTTTATTAGAAGTTGTTTAGTTCTACTTGTATTGAGCTGTGATCAGATTATACTGTTTATATTTTCCTTCTCCCTTCTACTCCTTTTTCTTTTTCTTGGTTAAGGAATTACCAGCTGACATCTCATGGCTCTCCTCTGCATTTCTGTCTAGCTCTTTGTCTTGAACCATCTAAAAAAAAAAATCTTAGGGCTGGGGAGTTAGCTCAGTGCTTCTGGCACCTGTCTTGCAAGCGCAAGGGCCCGGCTTTGATTCACCGGTAACCACATACCATACTGGGCGTGGAGACTCATGCCCAGCAGCAACCAGTACTACATACCACAGTGCTGGGCACTCGGGAGGCAGAGGCAGGAGGATTGCTGCGATGTGAGTTTGAGACTGAGCTCAGGGCCAGCCTAAACCACAAAAGCGAGACCCTGTCTCAAAAAAAAAGAAAAATTAATTTCTGGCTGATTTATCAGTATTTTTAATTGATTTCTTTTTTATATTCTGTGTTCTTTAATGTTCTTTATTTGGTACTCATTTAGTTTAGTGTTCTTTATTTTCATCTTTGATCCTGAAAATATTTTTCTAATTCTTTTCTGAAGTGTCAATTCCTATCTCATGCATAACTCTTGCCTAGTCATATAATGTCATTGGTTTATCTGTATTTGATTTGTGTTGTTGATTCAAAGCTTCATTGCTTCTCAAAATTTCAAGTAACTTTTTTGAAAAATTTGAGCAGATGTGTGGACACATCTTAGTATGCATTTTTATTATTTGTCCAACTATTGTAAGCTCTTTTACAATTTTTTTGTTGTAATAATTTTGCACATGATTATTTTGTTGTACTTCTGTATTCCCACCACCTTCAAAAAAAAAAGTATGTCTTCTTATGTCTTCACCCATAAGTTACTAATATACAAAATACTGTCAATTTTACCTCCCAAATACTCTTTAAATTGATTGATCTTAGTATCATGTTTAAATCCTTATTGTTATTCCATCATCATCTCCTGTATAAAACTATTTTTTCTTCCAGTAGGGTGATCTCCTTCAAGTCTCACAGTAGTGTATTTGGTGCAGTTACTATCTCATTTCAGTTTTTCTGTGAGTCCCTCTGGCATTGATCAAGTTCTATGCCTTGATATACAAGGCTCCTGATGGTCTGGCCCATGGTTTTCTTAACATTTTCTTATTTTTAAATTACTCTTATTCTGAAGTAGCAACTGCAGCTTTCTGAACATGTCATGTTGCCTGCTTTTCTGTATCACTGGCCTTGCTGTTAACTTCATCCACATATTCTTCACTTGAGTAGCTACTATTCGTTCTTCAAGATCAAATTCAAATATTAGCTCTTTCATAAAGATATCTCTGACTTGTGGCACTTTCCTCAAACCCAAATCGGATTAGTCATATTGACCCAGTGCTTAGTATACATGGTCTATACCTGTCATTTCGTTTCACACTTTGTAGTGTTTTTTGTCTTCTTTCTGCCATTTTATTTTGTATTGACACATTCTGCCATAATGTATAATACTGTGAAGTCATATTATACTTATTATAAGAAATATATAATATTATATAATATTACAAACTCCCCTTTGGATGTTAGCACTGTGGATGCAATCAAGAACATATATTATATCCTATTAGCTAAATACCTCATTCAGATTGGCAATACTTATATGTTTGATGAAGCTGCTGGATTTCCCTGCTTTTGTAGAGCACTGTGTTAGTGAAACAGAACAGAGAAAAAAGGTCTAAGGCTTTATGTATGAAGAAAGATGGCCTAGAGAAAAAGTTTTCTGATTTTCTGAAGACATGGTAGCTCTCTAATCAGTTATGACTTTATGGAGCAACCCTTCTGGATTTATGAGATGAACAAATGGCCTAGGTAAGTATAGTGACCCCTCAAGTATTTGCCCAGCTCTATGTATTTTCCCAGCTTGTAATTTTCAAGAAGCTCTTTTGATAAATGTAGGATGAATTGGAATTAACCTGGTGCAATGGATTGGCAGCTGAAGGAGAATCTGGACAGAATGATTAGCACCAAATATCCTCCCTGGAGACACAGATTCATGAATTTTCACCAGATGCTATGACCTTCATTTTGTGCCAGCGCTCCTCCACTTTGAGCCCCCACTTGTTCTGTTCCTCCCACCCACCATATTCTTCCTTTACCTCTGCCTACCCACCCTATAATCCTTCCCTACTAGGCCCAAATCAAATCACTCCACTCTCTGTAACACTCTTCTCTTTCCTGGAATTATCATTATTACTACCCCCTTAAATATTACTTCAATCTAATTTTTGTAATGAGATGTTTTTAATGTCCCAGGAGGCCTGAGTATATATCTTTAAAATCTTTATATCCTTCTAAGGGATTAGCACTGTGTTGGGCTCATAGTAAGTGGGTCTTTACCATTCTCAGGTTGACTGCTCTGTAATGGGTATCATTGTTAGAAAAAGAGAATATTGAGCTAGGGGTCCTGTATGGCGGGGAAGAGTTCCAGCAGGCTTTCGCCTTACAGAAGCTTAAAATTTCAGACCATTCATTCATGGGCCCTTGCAGTGAATTCAAAATCTGTCACAAATATTTTTTGTATAGTTTCTTATTTTCAAGTTGTGAGTACTGGTTCATGATGGTCCTGTGCCCAGGAGGGTTGGAAGTGGAAAAGATCAGTTGGGGATCTGTGGGCCTTTCCTCTTGAAATTACACAGGGATCATCCTTCATTCATGGGTCTAGTGTCTCTTGAACGAAGTCTGCCACTTTTGCTATGGCTGCCTGCGCCTCAGTTGGACAGATTCTTTTGCTCAAAGTGAGCTGCCTCCATCCTAGTAGATTTCCACTGAGCTGGTCTGACTGCTGCTGTTTCTCAGCAGTCCACACTTAACCACGTCACTTGAAGCTTTGCAGCGTGTCATCCATAAAGCCTTTTCCTTCTTCCCTTGTAGTCATGAGCAAGTCTGTCTGTGTGACCTTCTGTACATCTGCTGGCAGCCGGAGTGACCAAAAATGACCATACTGGATGCCTGCCAATGCTAAGACCATTGTCTACAACACAGTTTGGCAGGTGCTGAGTGTAACAGACATGCCAAATGAGGCCTTCACCACTGCAGGAGAGGGCATGTACTACACTGTGGATTTTGGCTTAGTGCTCAATTCAGTGTCAGGAAATCCTTGGCTTATTTTAAATGGAGTGTATCTCTTTCCCAAATTATTAGAGCAGTTATTTCTAGATGTTATGTCATGTTTTCCTAAAAGCTTTTTAGCAGAACATTCTAATTTGTCCCTTCAGCAAACTCTTTATAGAGCCTGAATCTTATTCCTTTAGATTTATTTTAATTAGACAAGTACTTAAGAACAAAGCCTGCCACTGTTACTGTAGTCTTGATTATTGGGAATACAACCATGCTTCCAGGAATGATTTTGAGAATACTGCTTCTCTTTGAGTTTCGTTGAAGAGTTTGCAAAGTTGTTGCATTAGAACTCTAAATTTCTTTTAGAATCCAGCGCTGAATCCATCAGGATCTGGGATTTGCTTTGTTGATAGGTTTTTAATAACATTTTCAACTTCATTGATACTGAGTTATTTAGAATTTTTATATCTTCTTGATTCAGCTTTGGGAATTAATATGTCCATTTCTTCTAGTTTGTTCATATTATTGTAATATAGCATCATGAAATAAGCATTGATGACCTTTTGGATTTCTGCAGGATCTGTTCTAATATTACCATGTTCATTTCTATTAGCATGGATTCAAGTCCTTTTTCCCTTTTTGTGATAAGGTTGAATGTTTGTCAATTTTATTTAGTCTTTTAAAGAAGAAACTCTTTTATATATTGATTCTTTGTATTGTTTTCTTACTCTCAGTTGCATTGATTTCTGCTTTTGTTTTCCTCCCTTGTGTGAGCTCTTCTTTTTTAAAAAATCTTAGGTTCAGCATTAGATTGTTTATTTGAACTTACTCTGTTTTTCTGATATGGGATTTCACTGCCATAAATTTCCCTCATAGGACTATGTCTCATAAATTTAGGTATGTTACATTGGTATTATTGTCTAATCTAGAAATATCTAATACCTTTGATTTCATCTCATGGCCATTGGTTGTTAAAGAGGCTGTTATTTAATTTCTACATATTTTTGTGGTTTCTTTTTCCATTTTACCAATTTTTAGACTGTGGTATGATAACAAACATGAGATAACTTCCATTCTTTTTCATTTACTTAAGCATTTTCTATGAGCTAGTATTTCATTTGTTTTGCAGAACCACCCATGTGTAGCAGAGAATAATACGTATTCTGCTGTTATGGAGTAAAACACTGTAGATATCTATTAAGTCCATTTGTTCAAAAGTATGGTTGAGTTCTGGCATTTCTTTATTGACTTTTTTTTGTCTAGTTGACTCATCTTTTTTTGACTGGCAGGTATAGAAGCTCCCCCGTTACAGCTGTATTAGTGTTCATTTGACTTCTAATGTCTGTTATTTGTTTTATATAGTTCGGTGGAGTGGTATTTGGTGCATATATATTTATAATTGTTACCTTTGAATTATTCCCTTATAAGTATGTTGTAATCTTCTTTGTCTTTTAAAATCAGTTTTGGCTTGAAATTCACTTTGTCTGCAAAAAGAGACCCTTTTTCTTTCCTGGGTTCATGTCACATGGAGTACTGTTTTCATTCCTTTGACTTTCAATCTATCAATTTCTTTTTGAGTTAAATATGTTTCTCATATGCAGCATATCTTGTTTTTTGATCTATTTTGCCTGTTTGTTTTGATTGATGAATGGAGATCATTTACTTTAATGGTTGTGACTGGTATGTATTGATTTATCTGTTATTTTCTTGTTGTTGGTTCTTTCTTTTCTTTGTTTAACTGCTTGCCTTGTCTCTTGGATTCATTCTGCTGGGCATTGTAGGCATTGTAGTCTTTTTTATTTTTCTATAATATCCTTCAGAACATTTTGGAGTGTTGGTTGTTGATAACGAATTTCTTCAGGTATTCTTGGTCATAGAAGTATTTTATTTCTCCATGAGTTTTGAAAAATAGTTTTGCAGAATATATCATTCTGGGTTGGAGGTTGTTTTCTTTTATTAATGCTGCACTCTAAGCTCTTCTTGACTGGGTTTGTATTGAGAAGTTTGCTATGATTCTTATGGACTTTGGTTTATAGATGACTTTTTTTTCTCTCTAACAGCTCTTTAATATTTTGTTCTTGTACTGAATTTCTGGATTCTGACATATGCATTGGTATAAACTGTATATTTTTTGATTATGGTTAATTGGAGTTTTATATGCTTTATTTATATGTATGTCATTTTATTTTGCCATGCTGTGGAATTCTTCTGCCACTGCTTCAGTGGATAATTTTTAATGCTTTTTGTGCTCTCTTCTTTTTCATTGTTTCTGGTTAGTCTTCTGTTTGCCTTTGAATCATCTAGCAAATAATTGGTTGATTTTTCTAGGTCCCTTGCTATTTTTAAGAAATTTTTTTTTCATGATTGCTTAATGTAATCCTGTCTTCTATATCTAATGTTCTGTCCCCGTTTGGTTCAATCATCTGCATATACTTTCAAGGGAATTTTTAATCTCCTGGATATCTATTTGTATCTGTTTACTAGCTTCTGTTTCTTTCTGATGTTGGGCATTCATGGTTTCCATAGATACTCTATTATATATATATTATATATATATAATATATATATAACTATTATTTTTATGTGTATCTGTGTTAGAGTCACTAACTGTGTCTTTCGTTATGGTCACCATCTCTGTAGTTATCTTAGAAATTATTTCTGATTTGATTTATTTTAGAGCCTCATTCACTTGCTTTGTTACCACTTCAGAGTGCAGGTGGGTAGCTTTTGAATTCTTTCACCTCAGGTCCCTGGCTTTGCCTTTTGTGAGACATCTGGGGTTGCATTGTGCTTCCATGTTTTCTCATTTTCTATTTTTAAAGTTTAATTTATGGGTTGATGTTTATAAGTTTACTATGGCATGTAGATTTATTGATAGTATTGAAAATCCTTAGGAAATCACATCTTTCAAATGTCTTGCAGGTATAGCTAGCTTTGGCGTTTTGAGTGTTTTGGAAGATCCTACCAATTTATTGGGGATGAGAAGTTGCTGCCTGTTTTGCCTAGCCCCTGGTTCTTTGGTACTAGCCTAGAGTATTGTTTTTAACTCAGGAAAATCTATGTCTTAGCATATAAGGAAAAACGACTGATTAGAACAGTTGTGTGACCTGTAGTAAAGTAGTACAATAAGTAATAACAGTAGCATCAACCACAGTCTAGCAAATGACAAACTGTAGTTACTATTAATTTGCAACTTTTAACTGTATGAACTAGTTTCTGATTATATAACAAAAACTAAAGCAAACTATAAAATTATGTAAAGTAAATATTCTCTCAATATAGTAATTTACTGTCAGGGGAAAAGATTTAAAAAGAAGTTTAAAACTAGTGTGATCAAAAGAGAAATGGAGAAAAGAGTAGAAGCAAGGCTGAAGGACAAAGGAAGATTGTACAGACTCTGGGAAACTATTGAAGAAGACAGATGGCAAAGAGAAGAGGAAGACATTAAAACAATAACAAAACAAAAAAATTAGAAATAATGTTTACACTCATAAAAGAAGAACAATCAAAAATAAAGGAAAAGAAAAAAATGGAAGAGAAGAAGAAAAACAAATGTTCACTTCAGAGTATGTCTCTATTGTCATTGGTAGACAGAGTGGACAGACAGAGTCTAGATCCATGTAGGTTAATCCCTGCAAGGCAGAACTGTGTGTAAAGCATGATAATGGATTATTCCAGCAAACCTGAACCATTAGTTCCACTGAAGTTCAAGCTGGTTTCTGGTAATGAATGTAAAACACAAGTTACAGACTGGTACAGCTACTGTGGAAATCAGTGTGGAGATTCCTCAAAAGCAAAAACAAAAACAAACTAGGATTAGATGACCCATTTGGCCACTCTATTTCCCTGCTGGGTATGTTCATGAAATAATTAAAAACATCATACTATAACCACATATGTGCACCTATGTTTATAACAGCTCAGTTTGTAATAGCTAAATCTTGGTAATAGCCCAGATGGTCATCAGCTGGAGACTGGATAAAGATGTAATTTTTTAAAAAATTAAGTATTACTCAGCCATAAAGAGTTATAAATTAGAGACATTTTTAGCTAACTGGGCGTATCTGAGGCCATACTCATAAGTGAAATAAATAGAACACATATGTGTAAATACTGTATCAGTTTTATAGTGTGAGAAACTGAAGGTGTAAATGAGGTCCAAAATATATGACAAGGTATTGTCAAATAGGAAGAAAATGGTCAAAGGGAAAGAGGGACAGGGTTGGGGGGGGCAGGGAAAGCAAAGAAGGTAAAGAAACAAATCTGATGGTAAAATGGAAAAAATGGAAACAAAGCTTATGTATATGGGAGGGTAGGACATTGAAGGGAGGGCAGGGGAATGGGAAAAAAAATAAGAAGATATATCATGTACAGGTACAAATTCCCAATGAACATGATCATAAAGTATACCTAAAATGTACCAGTTTAACTCAATTTGTTAAAAAAATTAATTTACTAAAAGTTGTTGAGAACTTTCTGTATAAAATTTTGCTCGGTGAAAGGTTTGGTAATAGAAATATAAATTATAATCATAAAAATAATGTCTGTATGCCTCCTGCTGTACAGATAGCAGTATATCTATAGTAACTTGGCTTGCTGCTAGCTTGACCTCAGGTCCTCTTGCCGTCTGGATCTCATCTCCACTTGAAGCACTGGATTTGGCTAACCTGTAGCTACTCTGATTTCTGAGCTCAGTTGGCTCCTCTCCAATATGATGACGGGACAGTCACTTCTCCAGGGGGACTTCTTATCCAGAGTAACTTGCCAGCGACTGCAGTCTGCTGCCTCCAGTGCTGTCAGTTCCACTGGTGCACTTGTCTGTGGAGGCCTCAGCGGTCACCAGTAGTAACCATGTATCTGCAGGTTTGAGCTGCCCCCTCATGCAGTGATCTTGGGCTCAGAGGGGAAGCCCTTCTTGATATCTTTTTGTTCTGTTTTGAGGTCCTTCTCTTTTCTTTCCCTGTGTCTTTCAGTCCTTACTTCAGAGCCTTGTTGTGTCCTAAAGACCCACTTCTCTTTTTCTTCTCTTTTTTATGTTGCTATCTTCCAGTGCTTGGACACCAAATCTCAGAGAAACCATTTCTCCACTATTCCCCGTACTGCCCTCTATAGTAGACTGTCCTATGGATGATATCCAAAGCAGACTATAAACAGTTCAGAGTATAAAGAGTTACCCTTTGGTTAGCTTGTTTATAAAAGAGAGTCTGGCTGACGCCTATGTGCTAAAGTCAGAGTGAATCTTACCCAAATGCCATTCCCAAAGTTAAAACTTTTAGTAAAAAGACAAGATTAACTTATATTTCAACTTGTATTTCTGTTCCCATTTTGATATGGACTTTATCTCTTCCCTTACAAGCCTTGCTTGTACTAGCAGTATATCTATAGCAACTCTATGTAGCCCCTTTATCTCAGCCTATGATGTCATCAGTAAATATCAATAGATCTGAGTGATCCGGGCCTTTTCTCACTCCCACTTCTGCTTGGATGAGCACTGGTCAGCCAGGGTCTTCATATCTATCTCTTTCACTCTGTCTCTGAATCTTTCTTCTCACCATGAGTCGTAGTGCTGATTAGGAGAGCAGGATCTACTGCTGGGGTCCCCGATAGCCATCTTCCCAGAAGTTCTATCATGTGAGATTATAATGGAAACTTCCGTCATGTTTTCTGGAAATTGTTCAATTTCATTTCTGTTTTTAAATCATTAACTCATCTGGAATTCTGATGTGTAAGGAATAAAACAGGGATACAGTTTTCAAAATGCTGTTCACTTGTCCATTTTTTGAATAAGCAATTTCTGACTCCTTGACATGAGCAACTTCCAATTATAGTGTTCTTCCTTTGTATTACAAGCTATTTTTTTCTGGTAGAAATCTTAAATATTTTTTCAGCAGTAAAACATTGTGTAGGTTTCTGAGTCTTGAGACAAAAACATTTTATTCTAAAACAGCCTGTACCAATTTAAATTTATACAGTAAGTTTAGTAACTAATAGCTATAATACAACAAAATAAGATTGTTACTTTTTTCCCCTATAATGTTGTGTATCTCTGCTCATTAATCTGTTTCATAAGTATTGATTGTACTCTTAAAAATTTCCTACACAAAGCATTCATGTGATTCCCATCGGTGTTTGTTTTATTTCTTTGTAGTTTTGTTTGGTCTTGAACTTACTATGTAGACCAGGCTGATCTTGTGAGTGTTGGTAGTACAAGTCTGTATTAGTTATTTTTCCCTCCTTGCTGAGACAAAATACCTGATATCTGAAGTTAAAGGGAAAAAGTTTTATTTGACTTACAGTTCGTGGAGCTTTCAATCCGTAATTGGCTGGCTCCAAGATAGGGGTAGCAAACAGGCATCATAGAGGAGAAATAATATGGCATACAGAAGGTAGCAAAGGCAACAAGAGACTTTGACAGTGTCTTTCTGCTCCATTTATCTCAGTCAGACTACCAGGGATTAGTCTGGGGCCAAACCAGTCACTCAAATTAGTGGCTTAGTGATCACATGCTCTTAATCTTCCCACACTCTAATTTCAACCATCTCTGGAAAAGTATGAGGCTTTGGAGGGACATCTAAATACAAGCCATAGCAAGATGTGCTAGACTGGCTGGGTCAGTTTATTTTGCTGTTTTTTTTTTCATTTTTGAGGTGGGTTTTCATTCTTGTGCAGAATGGCTTTAAACTTGTGATATTCCTGTCTTAGCTTCTCAAGTCCTTTGATAATAGCTATAAACCATCACACTCAGCTATGGAGTTGAATTTTAAAGGAAAAAGAAAGGAATGAACAAAAGAAAAAAGAAGCAATATAAATGAAAACCTTATCATTAGAGTACTCTGAAAGGAAAACCTGACAGACAAGTTCAGAGAGGTCTGCGTTTTGGTGTTGTTACACAGTATTTTGCCCTTGAGACAATGTGAATTAGTTTTCTAGTATTCAGACAAACTGTTAAAGCTAAAGCAGTGATTTTAATTGCAACTCTTCATAATTGAACTATTAAACTACTTGAATTATGTGTCATAAAATATGACTTTACTAAATTCAGTATGGATTTGTTTCTATCTCTGTAACTACCATGCTGTTTTATTACCTGTCTCTTTATAGATCAACATAATTCTCTTCAAATTACTGAATTTTAGCTTGAAAATATGCTTTAATGTCACATAGAGCAAATTCTCTTTGTATTTCTTTCTCCAGAATATTCCATTTTTATCCCCGCATATCTGTTTTCCATATTAACTTTAGAAACAGGTTTGTCTAATTATTAAGAATATCTACTGTTGAGCCACAGATTTAGTTCAGTGGTTCCAGCGCCTGGCTTTTTTTTTTTTTTTTTTTTTTGAGACAGAGTCTCCCTTTGTAGTTCAGGCTGGCCCTGAGCTCAGCCTTGAACTCACAATCCTCCTGCCTCTGTCTCCCAAGTGCTGGGATTACAGGTGTCAGCAACTATGCCCAGCACTGTGGTATGTGGTTCTGATTGCTGGTGGGCATGAGTCTCCACACCTGGCATTGTTGTATGTGGTTACCGGGGATCGAACCCAGGTCCTTGCTTTTGCAAGGCAGGCAGTGGAACCACTGAGCTAAATCCCTAGCCCTTTTTGTTTACTTTTAATTAAAATTATATGCATTTGTGGGGTACATGTGATATTTTCATGTAATGTTCAGCTGTCTTCTGCTGGTGTTATACTTACGTGATAGTCTTGTGCAGCTTACCAGAAACATGATTGCTCACTGAAGTCCAATTTTTCCTCTCAAGTACATATCTTAATACATCTGTTTTTCTTTTACAGTATGCATGGCCATGTGGCTAAATTATAGACATAAGAATAAGAATAGAACTTATCTTTATGAATTCCAGTCTTAGTTTTGAATACTTTCTGTACACTTTTTGTGAATCAGATACAATGCCACATACTTGAGATCAGGCATAAAAAAGCAGATCTTTGTTCTTCTAAGACTTATAAGGAATTTTAAGGAAGATGAATTGAAAGGAAGGAAATTTTGATAGTAAAAATCATGACTGAAATGCAAGAGTATAGTATATAGATTATTTAGGAGGTAGTATGTAGATGTTTGACCAGAATGTAAGTGGTGATTAGGTAAAGGTTGTAAGAAGTGAAGGCAAGGTAGACAAGGACTAGAGTGTGCAACGCAAAACTGAGGAGTTGTATAAATGACCAAATAATATTTTCAGGTGTGTGATTTCAGTCAAGTCATTTTGATATGGAGAATTTCTCAAGCACTAGGTCCAGAGAATAGTCCAGTATTTTGGTTTATCTCTGGAAGGAGATATTCATGTCTTCAGCTCCTTCTGTCCTTGTCTTTTTCCTAGCTGCTGTAAGTTAAACAAATTTCCTTATCTTTGTCCTTTTACTAAGTCATTTATATTTTGGAGCAAACCAACTATGGATTGAATTCCTTGAAACTGCCAGCCTGTATAAACTCCTTATTATCTAAGTGTTGTGGCATTGTATTCCAGTAATGGGAAATCTGACTAATAGGGAAAAGTGGTACTGAGAGTAAGACTTACTGTCACTATTCTTAAGCTTATCTATGATTTAGTAACCTTTGGAACTGGTTTATAAAAGGAGTTTGGGAAGTTTGGTGATGCAGACTATGAATGTCCTAGATTGTTGTAAACAGAGCGTGGTGGGCAGCTCTGATTAGAGCACAGATGAGAATGCTCATAGGAATGCAGATAGTAAAGACCAGAATCATGAGATTTCTTTTGGAAATGAGGAATATTTTGGAAACTAGACTACAGATGCTGCATGTTTCATTTCTATAAAGAATTGGTCCATTTCCCCCCATATTCTAAGCCTTTAGGTGAGGCTGAATATGAAGACGAAGAAAACCTCAAGATAGCCCAATGCTCATGCTGTGGTATGGGTATTGCTGGCTTATTTTTGTTTAGAGTTTCAGTGAGAATGATGTGCTTTGCATAAGAACAGTAGGAAATACCTAGAAAGCATCTCCAGAATTAGTCAGAGTACACTTCAAAAGTTCAAAGGTGTTGGGCCGGGGAGTTAGCTCAGTGGTTCTGGCGCCTGTCTTGCAAGTGCAAGGACCTGAGTTCAATCCCTGGTAACCACATACCATACTGGGCATGGAGACTCATGCCCTGCAGCAACCAGGACCACATACCACAGTGCCTGGTGTGGTGGCTCATGCCTGTAATTCCAGCACTCGGGAGGCAGAGGCAGGAGGATTGCTGTGATGTGAGTTTGAGGCTGAGCTCAGGGCCAGCCTGAACCACAGAGCAAGACCCTGTCTCAAAAAAAAAAAAAAAAAAAAAAAAAAATCAAAGGTGTTAAACTCTTTTGAAAGGCCTAAAGTCTTACAAAAACATTTTACTGAGTTGAAACAATAAGGCATTCAGGCCATTACAACCATAATTTACAGGAGCCAGGCTACTGCTCAGTCTGACAGCAGACATCGGCTTCAGCCATGTGGTGCTGGTTTCTCAGGTATGCAGAATGTAGAAGTTACAGAGTCATGGAAGCTTGCACTCAGATTTCAAACGAAAGCCTGTGAGGAAAATAACAAATTGTATAGCAGGACTATTGCCTCTAATAGAAGACACTGAGAGGATTATGCTTGAAGCTATGAGAGTGATCTAAAGGTTCAGTAGGGACCCTAGAAAGTTGGAGATGTCAGGAAGATGACATAATATAATTAGGAAAATCACAGGTGCTCATTGAGGCCACTCCCAAGAGAGAGCCCTGTGAGATGGAACCAGGAAGGTTACCCCAGCTTTTGGGAAATCACATCTTGTCATATCATGCCCAAGGTGCTGGACAAGGAGCTAGAGAATGTCTGCCTTGTTGAGTTTTGGTCTTGCTTTGGCATGATTATTCTCTTTTAAACACATGTTGATCATATTCCTTATTGGGAATTTGTATCTGTACATGATGTGTCTTGATTCTTATTTTTTCCCATTCTCCTTCCCTCCTTCCCCCAATCACCCTAAATACATAAGCTTTGTTTCTGTTCTTTTTGTTTTTATCATCAAATTTTTTCTTTCCCTTCTTTGCTTTCCCTGCCGTCCCAACCCTGTCCCTCTTTCACTTTGAGGATTTTCTTCCTATTTGACAATACCTTATCATACATTTTGGACCTCAGTTACACCTTGAGTTTCTCATACTAAAGAAATGATACAGTATTTACACGTGTGTCCTATTTATTTCATTATGAATATGGCCTCAAAATATAACCATTTAGCTATAAATACCTCTAATTTATTGTTATTAATGGTTAATACTCCATTTTATTTAAAAAAACCCCACATCTTCTTTATCCACTCTCTGTTTCTTAGGCATTTGAGCTGTTTCCAAGATTTAGCTGTTACAAACTGAGCTGCAGCAAACATGGGTGCACATATGTGGCTGTGGTGTAATGCTTTTAATTATTTCATGAATATACCCAGCAGAGAAATAGCACAGTCAAATGGGTCATCTAATCCTAGTTTTTTGAGGAATCTCTACACTGATTTCCACTGTGGTTGTGCCAGTCTACATTCCTACCAACAGTGGAGAAGGATTCCTTTTTCCTCACAGCCTTGCCAGCATATGTTGTTGGTTGACTTCTTGATACAGGCATTTTTGTGGAGTGAGGTGGAATCTCTGTTTTCATCTGTATCTCTTGAATGACGAGTGGTGTCGAACGTTGTTTATATGTTTATTTGCTTCATCTGAGAAGTGTCTGTTTATTTCAAATGCCTATTTTTGAATTGAGTCTTTAAATTTGGAGAGTCTGACTTTTTAAAGTTCTTTATATATTCTAGATAGTAGATCTTTGTCTGAAGAACAGCTGGTAAAATTATTTTCTCACATTGTAGGTTGTTTTTTTTTTTTTTTTTTGCTCTGTTGGTGGTTTCTCTTGCTGTGCAGAAGATTTTAATAAGATAGGATCCTAGTTAATCATACTTTCTGTTAGCTCCTGTGCTACTGAGGTTTTATTCTTAAAGTCTTTCCCTGTGTCATTGTCTTCAAAAGTTCTACCTAACCTATTTTCCAGCATGTTCAGTGCTTCTGTTTTAATATTTAAGTCTTTAGTCCACTTTGATTTTAGTTCAGTGCAGATTAAAAGATGTAGGTCTACTTTTAGTCTTTGGCAGGTTGAAACCCAATTTTTCCAGCATATTTATTAAAGAGGCTGTCTTTCCTTGATTGAAGATGCTTGGCTCCTTTATCAAAGATGAAGTGGCTTAGTAGGTCTGAAGTTGTTTCTGCATCTTCTGGTTTGGTTCATTGATCCTCAGGTTTGTTTCTTTGCCAGTACCATGCTGTTTTTTTTTTTTTTTTTAAATCACAGTTTCTTTGTAGTATAGTTTTAACATGGGGATTGTGGTAGTCCTGCCATAGTCTTTGTTGCCTAGAGTTACTTTGGCTATTCTAGATCTCTTCTGATTCCAGATGAATTTTTGGATTATTTTCTCTAGTTTTGTAAAATATATTGTTGGGATTTCAGTCAGGATTGCATGAAATTTATACAGCAATTTTGTCGGTATGGCTATTTGAACAGTATTGGTTCATTTATCTAGGAACAAGGGATGTCTTTCCATTTTTTTTTTTTTTTTAGGTTTTTGGAGACAGGGTCTCGCTTTGTGGTTCAGGCTGGCCCTGAGCTCAGCCTCAAACTCACATCACAATCCTCCTGTATCTGCCTCCCGAGTGCTGGGATTACAGGCGTGAGCCACCACGCCCGGCACTGTGGTATGTGGTACTGGTTGCTGCTGGGTGTGGGGTCTCCACACCCAGTATTGTTATGTGGTCACCGGGGAATCGAACCCGGGTCCTTGCGCTTGCGAGACAGGCGCCGGAACCACTGAGCTAACTCCCCGGCCCTCTTTCCATTTTTTTATATCTTGTTTGATCTTTTTCAGAACGCTGAAGTTATTAGAGTAGAACTCTTTTAGAGTAGAATTAGATTGATTCCTAGATTTCACATCCAAAATTCCATATTTTGGATGTGAAAGGAATTGTCCTTTCAATTCCTCTCTCAGTGTCTTTTATTGAGCCTTGGCTTTGTATCCAGCTACCATTCTGAAACTGGTGATTAAGTCAAGCAGTCTTTTGGCTGAGTTTTTGGGTTCGTCCATATAGAGTATGATGTCATCAGCAAATAGTGACAGCTTAACTTCTTCCTTTCCTATCTTTATTTCTTTTATTTTTTTCTTGTCTAATTACTGTGGCTAATGTTTCCAGCACTGTATTGAACAGAAGGGATGACAGTGGACATAGTTGTCTTGTTCCTGATTTTAGCATGAAAGTTTTCAGTTTTTGACCATTTAGAATGATGCTGGCTGTTAGTATGCTTATGCTCTGTTCTCCGCTTCTCTTGGAATGGGAACATTTGCTCAGTGTTGTGCATGTTAGAAGTATTTATCTTAAAAAAATTATAAAGAGCTTTACAGCTAATAGTTTTCCTTGAACCTCAGAGGAGACTTTTGACTTGAAATTTTCAACATTACTCAGACTTAATATTTTAGCAGTTCTTGGAGGGATAGACTAAATGTATTTTGCCTCAGGAGGTCAGCTTGTTAGGGGCCAGGTTAGAGTATTGTTGTTTAGATCTAAACTATTTCCAGCGTGTCATGTTTAGAGGTGAATGTTTAAATGGTGACTGAATCATGAGGGTGCTCTGTTCATCAGTGAATTAGGCCATAGATGGGTTCATGACTAAATGTGCTCTTAGCAGCTCAATTTGTGATTGCTACATCTTGGAAACAACCCAAGAGTCCATCAACTGGAGACTGGTTAAAAAAGCTGTGGTTCTTCTACAGAATGGAGTATTACTCTGCCATAAAAAGTGATAAGTTTGAATCATTTATACTGAAATGGACATACCTTGAGGATATCCTTATAAGTGAAATAAATAAGGTACATATCACATCTTTTCTCTGGTATGAGAAAATAAAGATGTAAATGAGTCCTAGAATTGTATGTTATATATTGTGTAATAGAAAATTCTCAAAGTAAAATAGGATGAAGGGGGAAAAATAATGAGATTATAACAAAAAAGTAAGGAAACAAATTTTATGTATATGAGGGGGTGGTAGGGTGGGTAGGACTATGGGAAAAAATGAGAATTAAGTTGTGTCTTATACTGGTACAAATCCCCATTATGGAGTGCAATCATGATGCGTTTATGTAATGTACCAATAAAGATTAAAAAAAAAATCTAGTTGAAATTGGGTCACTGGAAATGTGACCTGGAAAGTCATGTTTTTCTCCCTTCTCTCGTTTCCTCCTGAATATTATTGCTGGAAAAGCTTTTTTTTGACATGTCCTTCCACCTGACCAGTTCCACCCTGAAGCATCAGTCATGGAATGAATTTCTCAATACCATGAGCCAGAATATCTGTCTCTTCATTTAAGCTGTGGATTTTGAGTTATGTCTCAGTGATGGAAAATCTTACTAAAGCATTCAGTATTATACTACATCTTGGAGGACTCTAGATGTACCCTCAGTTAAGTTCAAGTATTTTGCCAAGAGATGTTGGGAGTGCTGGCAGAGATGCTGATGAAGTAGAAGAAAGATTGGACTAGGAGAGAGGCTATAGTGTCCATGGGCATTGGTGCCATTGACTTGGATTGCTGTAGGAGAATATAGAATCAGTATTATGTACATCCTAATCTGTATGATTGAGAACATTTTGCCTATATCCATTAGTTAGAGAGTCTTGTGCTTCCCAGGTCAGTGTGGTACTACTTGAGCCAAATCCCCAGCGTTAAATTCTTGACTTCTCTAGTTTGTGCTTGTGATTCTTCCTCATAAATAGTCACTTTATTTGACTCTATCAGTGTTTTTCTGTTGCCTTTTAACATAGGGTTGAGTTAAAAAGTATAGGTTCAAGTTGCTTATATTTTTTCAAGTTGTTATTATATATTACTTTAATAAAGTATTATGTTTCTATTCATAGCATTTCCACTATTTACTGATAAGCAAAATTGAATAAGATTTCTGAGTGGAGAGTTTATTCACAGCTTTCTTTAGAATTCTGAGAAGGTGTCAAAGTTGCCAGTATAAAGTGTTTTCTCGTTTCTCTTAATATCTTTTCACACTTTTTCCTATAGGCTATTTTTCTTATAGGAAATAAATTCTTATGTATCATAAATCTGACAGTTCTGTATACAGTCATTGTTCAAAAAAAGGTGCCTATCGCTGGTAAATTAGGACACTTGTGTAAATGGTGTTTGTGAATTTTAGTGAAGAAAGTTTAGGTTATCTGTACTAACTCCTTAGAGTTAACTTATAGGTTAATAATTTGAGAATTTTTATCCATGTTTATTAGGTATAAAAGCAGACAAAGGTAAGAGGGTAATGCATTGTTTCATATCATCTATCTATTTCTGACCCAGAAATTATCTCCAAAAATTTATTATTCCAAGTCAATGCAAATATGATAACTAATTATTAAAAATATTTCACAAAACTAAGCCATAGCATAATAAAAACTACAAAGTTCCTGGTAATACAACATTTTTAAAAGAAAATTAGTTTTGTGTTTTTAAAATGTAGAGTATTGTTTTCCATTAGTCTTTTAAAATGTATTGTACAAGCTTTAGCTGTTTCAGAACTACATGAAGTTATGAAAATGTTTATAATTTCATTTAGAAGTTTACATATTTTAAAATTCCTCATAAGTACTGAAAAGATTTATTGAATTATGTACTAGGCTAGTATTTTGTTTTTTTTTTTTTTTACTTTTTGGTGGGAGGCATTTGTAGACTTTCCTTTCTTGATTCTTTAAACTAAATGTTTACTTTCATAATATAGTTCCATAGTACCTAGGTAATCCTTCATGAACGCTAGGCAAAATAAGCCCCCAATTTCAGTAAAACACAATGCTGATTTTGGTTGGTGACATTCTTTTCTTGCCAGCTTTCTCATATTTGGGTCTGTGAGTTTTTTTTTTTTAACACCATCTGTCTACTCTTTTCTTTGAAACTGGTAGCATTCTTAGTTTCTTATGTGGGGAAGTAAAGCATATTCCAGAAAAGGAATGTGTGGTCTAAGATGTTGAAACCAAACAATATAGGTAAGCATGTCAAACGTTGATCTTGTGCTAGACAGTAGCATTTAAGCAGACTTCCCTTTCGTTATTTTCCGTGTTATGCTTTTGTTTTTTCTTAATACATCAATACAAAAAATCTTTTAATCTTGACATGATCATAGACTTATACTGTAAAAAGTAATACAGAGAGATCCTAAGTACATTTTTTTCCCTATTTTTCCCCAATGTACCAACTTGCAAAATTTAGTACACTTGTCACAACTGGATATTGATTATGATTCAGTCTATCAGTCTTACTTATATTTACTCACTTTTGCTCTGAGTCATCTATCTATCAGTGTATGTGCATGTGTTTTTGATTCTATGCAGTTTTATCACATCCATGGCTTTCTTTAACTGCTGTCGTGGACAAGGTACAGGACATTGCCATCAGCACAAAGATCCTTTGTGTTTGTAATGACACTGCCTGCTCTCCTATCCTGCACCCACTGATGCTAACACCTGCCAAACATTAATCTGTCATTATTTCTGTTATATAAGTAGAACTCTGTAGTATGTAAATAGCTTTTTTTTTCACTCAATCTTTTCCTCCAGGTTACTGTGTATATTAGTAGTTCATTCCTATTTATTGCCAAGTAGAATCCCAGGATATGGTTGTAAAAGAGATCATTTATTCATTTATCTGTTGAGGAGCATAAAGGTTGTTTCCGATTTGGGGAAGTTACAAGTAAAGCTACTAGGAAAATTTGTGCACAGGTTTTTACAGCAGCACATATTTCTCTGGGATAAATGACCAGGAACACAATTATTGGTTATAATGATTTGACTGATTTTATAAGAAATACTCAAATTATTTTCAGAGTAGCTACATTACTTTTCATTTATAACAGATTTTTTTTTCAGTATTTGGTGTTACTATTTTTTATTTCAGTCCTTATTTTTAGTATTGAGGATTGAACCCCAGGATTTTTATATTCAGCTATATCCCTAGATGTTTTTACTTTCTACTTTTGAGACATGTTCTTAACAAATTGCTAAGTTTGCCAGATAAGGCTCAAACTTGAAGTCTTTTCCTCAGTTACCCAGGGTTTTTGGATTACAGATGTGCATCACATGTGAAATGATTATCCTAATCAAGCTTTCAAGTTTCTTCATGTAGTTATGCTTTAGTATTGTCATAATGCTTAAGAAGTAGTACTTGTAAATATCAGTTAAAAGCACCTATGTTTATAGCAGCTTAATTTGGGATTGCTAAGTCTTGGAAATAACCCAAATGTCCATCAACTGGAGACTGGATAGAGAAGATGTGGTTCTTTTCTAGAAAGGAGTATTACTTTGCCTTTTAAAATGATAAGATTGAGTCATTCATACTTAAATGGATATACCTTCAGGATGTCTTCATAAGCAAAATAAACAGGTCACAGATGTGTCAATACCATATCTTTTCTCTGGTATGAGAAAATGAATTTGTAAAGGAGTTGTATGTATAGTTGATATTGTGAAATAGAAAATATTTAAAAGGGAAAAGTGTAGGGGTAAATATTGAGAGGAAATTGAATGTAGTAATAATAAAGAAAAAAGGAAACAAAGATTATGTATTGAGGGGGTGGGGAGTTGCAGGTTAGGGGGAAAAGGGAAAAAATGAGAATCAAGTCATGTCATATTCTGGTGCAAATCCTCAGTGTTGAATGCGATGATGATGTGTATTCATAATGTGCCAATAAAGATTAAATTTTAAAAGAAGTGCAATATTATTATTAACCGTAATAATCATGCTGTACATTAGGTCTCTAGAGATTATTTACGTTGGAAATAAAACTTTGTGTACTTTGATCTCTCCATTTCCCCAAAACTTGGGCCCCTGATAACTATCCTGCTTGTTACTCTGTATTTCTGTGAACTTAACATTCTTAGATTTTACATTGAAGTGAAATCATGCTGTATTTCTCTTTGTGCGCCTGGCTTATTTCCCTTAGCACAGTGTTCTCTAGTTTTATGTATCTTGTCATAAATGGCAAGATTTCTTTGTTTTCATGGTGGAATAGTATCTTTGTGCATGCTTGTGTTTGTGTGTGTGTGAATTCACTCATTTATCCATCAATGGATAGGTTTCTGTATGTTGGCTATTGTGATTATCTTTGAAATGGAGATTTAATACCTATTGTATATATTTCCAGAAAAGGGATGGCTGAATTTATGGAAATTCTATTTTTAATTTTAAAGAAATTTCATACAATAGCTGTAGAAATTTACTCTTGATTTGCATTTTTTCCACATTCTCACCAATGTCTGTTATTATGTCTCTCTCTCTCTCTCTCTCTCTCTCTCTTTTTTTTTTTTTTTTGAGACAGTGTCTTAACTGTGTAGTTCAGGCTGGCTTCTAGCTCCTGTCTCAGGCTTTGGAGTCCTGAGATTACAGGTGTGTGCCACTATCCCGGCCTCATTTGTCTTTTTGATAATACGATATAGTGGTACTTTATGAACTTAGTTTGTTTGACAATCCTGGGGGTTATAGTTGTGTTACTATTTGTGTGGGGAAGATTGCCTTGGTTGTGTTGGTCACCTGATGTGGAATTTGCAAATGGACACAAAATTTTTCCAGGTACTTTTGTTTGCAAACTGAGTTGTGTGCAAATAGAAGCATCTGTGAACTGAGATATTTCTATAGACACCTTAAAAAATGTGAAATGATATTTTATTGTGATTTTAATTTGCATTTCCCTTATAATTAGTACTATTGATTTTCATATTGCTGGATTATATGTTTGTTTAGAAAAACATCTATTTCAAGTGATTTTCCCCTTTTTATCTGGGTTCTTTGTGTGCTATTGAGATGTTTATATGTTTCAAATATAATTCCTTATTTCATATATGATTTGCACTTATTTTCTTCCATTCCATATAATTACTTTCTGTTTTTGTTCATTATTTTCTTTACTGTGCCAAGGCCTTTTAGTTGGATGTAATACCAG
>PVIR01002460.1:91171-102375 GCA_004026965.1 Petromus typicus
TTTTTAAATTATCTTTATTGGTACATTAAATATACACATCATGATTGCACTCCATAATGGGGATTTGTACCAGTATAAGACACAACTTAATTCTCATTTTTTCCCATAGCCCCACCCACCCTACCACCCCCCCATATATATAAAATTTGTTTCCTTACTTTTTTGTTACAATCTCAACATTGTCCCCTTTCACCTTAACCAGTTGTCTATTTTTAAAAATTGTCTATGCTTTAGAATTCATATCCAGAAATGATTTCTGAGACCAGTATCATTGTGCTTTTTCTTATGTGTTCTTTTCTTATGTATTCTTTTAAGAAGTTTACAATTTTAATTCTTTTCTTTAATCAATGCCATTTATTTTTTGTGCTCGATGCAAATTTAGGATCCAATTTAATTTTTTACAGGTTAGTATTCAGTTTTCCCAACACAACTTCCTAAAGGGACTGGACTATGTTTTCCCTGTTGTATATTCATTGTGCCTATTTTTTATGTTAGTACATGCTATTTTATTACTATAGTTTTAAAATATAATTTGAAATGATAAATGTGACGTGATATTCCCAATTTCATTCTCACTTAAGACTTCTTTTGATATGCAAGCTTTTTAGTGTTCTGTATGAATTTCCAAATTGTTTTCCTAGTTCTACCCTTGGAATTTTGAGAGAAATTGCATTAAATCTGTAAATTATTTTCAGTAGTAAAGACCTTTTAAAAATTCTTCTAGCTTATGAATATGGAATATCTTTAATTTCTTTCTTTATAGTCTTCTCTGTATAAATATTTCACTTCAGTTACATTTATTTTTTAATTTTTTTTAGTTTTTTGAGATAGGGCCTTACTTTCTAGTTCAGGCTGGTCCTGAACTTAGCCTCAAACTCGGCAATCCTCCTGCCTCTGCCTCCTGTGTGCTGGGGTTATAGACATGAACCACCACACCTGGCATTGTGATATGAGGTACTGATTGTGGGTGGGTGTGAGTCACAATGCCCAGCATTGTGGAATGTGGTACTGATTGCTGGTGGGCTGCACTCACCATGGCTGGCATTATTGTATGGCAATCAAACCTGGGTCCTTGGGCTTGCAAGGCAGACACCAATACTACTGAGCTAAATCCCTAGCTCCAGTTGCATTTATTTTTAAGTATTTTTCTCTGATTTTGTAAATGAGATTGTTTACTTGATTTTCTTGATTTTCTTGGACAGATCATTTATAGGAAAGTATCGAGATTTTTTTTATCTTTATTGGTACATTACATATACGCATCATGATTGCACTCCATAATGGGGATTTGTACCGTATAAGACACAACTTAATTCTTGTTTTTTCCCATAGCCCTACCCACCCTACCGCCCCCCCATATACATAAAATTTGTTTCCTTTCTTTTTTGTTACAGTCTCATCATTTTTCCCCCTTCTTCCTATTTTACATTGAGCATTTTCTATTTCACAATATATAACATACAGTTCTAGGACTCATTTACATCTTTATTTTCTCATACCAGAGAAAAGATGCGATATGTACCTATCTGTGCCCTATTTATTTCACTTATGAGGATATCCTCAAGGTTTCTCCATTTAAGTATAAATGATTCAAACTTATCATTTTTATGGCAGAGTAATACTCCATTCTGTAGAAGAACCACAGCTTTTTTATCCAGTCTCCTGGGCAGGAAGAACCAATATTGTCAAAATGGCTATACTCCCAAAACTACTCTACACATTCAATGCAATCCCGATTGAAATCCCAACAGCATATTTCACAGATCTAGAGAAAAAAATTCAAACTTTCATCTGGAACCACAAAAGACCTAGAATAGCCAAAGCAATTCTGAGCAACAGGGACATGGTGGGGGGTATCACAACTCCGAACCTGAGACTATACTATAAAGCCACTGTGATAAAAACTGCGTGGTACTGGCAAAGTAACAGACCCGAGGATCAATGGAGTAGACTAGAAGATCCAGAAACTACTCCAGATACACTGAACCACCTCATCTTTGACAAAGTATTGAGATATTAATGGGCCTAAGGACAAAAGGCTTCCAAAATATCATGCCTTGTCAGTTAAATGAAGAGCTAAGTGTAAATACGTTTGCCATCATTTGTTAAGTCTCCATCCCCAATGACCCCACAGAGCACAATGATATTGTAGGGTTATCCTTTCTATGCACTCATTATGACACAGAGATATTTTGGGAATAAGGCACACAGCACAGTTGGTTGCCATAGGCCAGTGAAGCCAGAAAGTGAAGCATTCTTCAGAGACCCTCCTGCCTGGTTTGAGACCTGATGTAGAGTAGAAATTTTTCTTTCATATGTTTCTTACTTGGCTAAGGCTTCTCAGGAACACTGACCTTCTGTAAGGATAAGGAAGACATCTTACCACTAGCACATTCCAAAGTAACCTCTAAGGAAGTGTCCACAACATAGTGTAATCATCATGGTTTCATGAACCTGGAGAATAACGTGTGCATGTAAAAAGAAGTCCAGTCTCCACTGGATACAGATGCTTATGTGCACTGCTTGCTTTTTCAGTTGAAGACAATTTCCTCTGTATCTATTTATGTGTCTTACTTAAATTTTTGTGTCTTACTTGAATTTTTTTATTTGTTCAATTTTTATGTTTATTAGCATGTATTTATAGTACATAATTATGTTTCTCACAAGGAGTCAATACTTGTATATATTTCAGTCTTTTTTCTTTTTTTTGAAGTTATTTAAAAATTTTTAATTTTCTGGTAGAAAATTTACATATTATGGAGAATCTGATTATAAGCATTGTACCACTGAAAAATAATGGGCAGCTTTAACAGTAGAGAAGCTTTTGTATTACATTCTTTTTAAAAAATTCAAATCTTTACTGCTACATTCATTATATATACATACCATCATTGCATTCAACACTGAGAATTTGTACCAGTATGTGACATGATTTGATTCTCATTTTTCCCATTCCCTCACCTTACAACCCCCCTCCCTATATGCATAAGCTTTGTTTCCTTTTTAAAAATTACTATCACATTCTTTACTACCATATCCTATTTCCTTTTAAATATTTTTTATTTCACAGTATCCACTATATATACTAGAACTCATTTACATCTTCATTTTCTTATACCAGAGAAAATGATATTTTTTTTTCATTCTCATCAACTTCTACTCCCTCCCTTCTCCATCTGTTGTCCCCTTCCCACATGAAAAAAATCCATGTCTTTACCTCCTAATGTCTGTCTTTTATTTTCCTCCTTTTTTTTGAGACATGGTCTCGCTTTTGTAGTTCAGGTTGGCCCTGAGCTCATCCTTGAATTCACAGCATTCCTCCTGCTTCTGCCTCCCAAGTGCGGGGATTACAGGCATGAGCCACCTCGCCCTGCACTGTGTTGTGTGGTACTGATTGCTGGTGGGTGTGAGTCTCCATGCCTAGCATTGTTGGACGTGTCTACTAGGGATGAACCCAGGTCCTTGCACTTGCAAGGCAGGTGGCAGAACCACTGAGCTAAATCCTCAGCCCTATTTTGCTCTTTATTTATATTTTGAATTTCATATATAAGAGAAACCATGATATACCTCAGCTTGTGTTTCTGACATTTCAGATAATATTATAGTCTGAAGGTGCATCTATTTCCTACAAATTACTGAGACAGATTTTCTTTTGTGGCAGGGTAGTACTCCATTTTGTACAAAACCACATTTTGCTTATCTGTTCATCTATTGATGAATATATAGGTTGCTTCTAAGATTTAGCTGTTGTGAATTGTGCTGCCATAAACACGAGTATGCATGTGATCACTGTAATATGATGTCTTTAAGTCTTTTGGGAAAATAGGAGAGGAATAGCTAGGTCAAATGGAATTTCTAGTTTTAGTTTTCTGAGAAATCAGCATGGTTATCTCTATCATAGTTGTACTAATTTATATTCCTACTAGTAGTATAGAAGTGTTCTGTTTCCTCTGCAGCCTTATTTATTATTATTTTATTTCTTGATGGTAGCTATTCTTTCTGGAGTGAAATGGGATCTGAGTGTTGCTTCAGTTTGCATTTTTCTTTTCTATTTTTTTTTTTTTTAGGTTTTTTGAGACAGGGTCTTGCTTTGTGGTTCAGGCTGGCCCCGAGCTCAGTCTCAAACTCACATCACAGCAATCCTCCTGCCTCTGCCTCCCGAGTGCTGGGATTACAGGCGTGAGCCACCATGCCCGGCACTGTGGTATGCATTACTGGTTGCTGCTGGGCATGAGTCTCCACACCCAGTATTGTATATGGTTACTGGGGATTGAACCCGGGTCCTTGTGCTTGCAAGACAGGTGCCGGAACCACTGAGCTAAATCTCTGGCCCACAGTTTGCATTTTTCTAATGGTCAGAGATGTTGAACATTTTTTCATGTATTTATTGGCCATCTGTATTTCTAAGAGGTGTCTCCTTAAACACATCCTCTTTTGCTATTCTATTCTGAATCATTCTGGTTCCATATGTGTTTTAGGATTACTTTCTCTATTTCTATTATGAATGCTGTTGGTATTTTGATTTGAATTGCATTAAATCTGTATATTAGTTTTGAAAGTTTGGCCATTTTGAAGTATTGGTTCTGCATATCTAGGAACAGTTAGTATCTTCCCATTTTACAATATCATCTTTAATCCTTTTTGTCAGGGTACTGTAGTTCTTATTGTAGAGGACCTTCACTTGCTTGATTAATTCCTAAATATTGATTTTTCTTGATGTCATTGTGAAGAGTATTGTTTTTCTAATATCTTAGTGAGTTCACTGCTAGTGTAGAGGAACATTATTGATCTTTTGAGCATTGAGTCTGTATCCTGTTACATCACTGTATTTATTTTTTAATCGGAGGGTCTTTGGTAGATTTTTTTTGATCTTCTATGTAGAGAATCATTTTGCAAATGACGATAATTTGAATTCATCCTGTACACAATTTCTTTTATTTCGTTCTCTTTATTATTGCTCTGGCCTATGTTTTAATTACTATATTAAAAAAGAGGTTAGTGGAGGATGATAGTGAACATCCTTATTTTGTTTTTGATTTTAAAAGGAAAACTTTTTATTTTTTCCATACTAAATATGATGTTCTCAATAGCTGTATTTTGTTTAAATAATTTCACTGAAGACACAAATGGTTTAGGAGTGAGTGCCAGGTCCTTGTGCTGTCGGAATCTAGTTTTCTTGTGATGGCCTGCCCATATATAAAATGGTAGTATTTTTTATATGTTGATTTTGTATCCTATACTTTATTGATTTGGTTAATTTTTTTTCATGGAATCTTCAGGATTTTCTCTGTATATGTTTGTACCTTATGTACCTAAGGACAGTTTCACTTTTTTTTGACTTCAATGTCATTTATTTATTTTTCTTGCTTCATTATTCTGACAAAGACTTCCAGTAGTATGGTGGTGGAAGTCGTTATCTTTCTTTTGTTCCTAGTCTCAGCACAGCTTTTCACTGTTCAAAATGTTATCTGTGGTCAGTTCATATATATCCTCTAACATCAAGTTAAAGAATGTCTTGAATCAAATATGAAAGCACAACACACCAAAATTTATGGAATCCAACACAAGCAATTGTTAAAGGAGCACTGTAAAGTGATAAATACAAACATGAAGAAAAAGTAAAGATCTTAAATAGCCAATCTAACTTTAGACCTCAAGGATCAGAAAACTCAAATCTAGTAAGAGGCATTGTAATTAATACAAAAGAATATATAATATTAAAAAGAGTACTGTAAACAAGTCAGTGCCAAAAAATATAATCCAGAAAAAATAGGCACTTATAGAAGCATTCAATGTATTAAGATTACATCATGAAGATATACAAAATCTGAATAGATTATGACAAGTGAAGAGATTAACTCAGTTATCAAAAATTTCCCAGCAGAGAAAAGCTCAGGGCCAGATGGCATTCTGGAAGAATATTATGAAACATTTAAAAAAAGAACTAATACCATTCATTCTCAAACTCTTTCAGAACACTGAGGAGGAGGCAACACTTCCAAACTCATTTTATGAGGTCAGCATTACTTTAATATCAATTCAGACACTCAGGGAAATTATAATTCAATATTTCTGAAAAACAGGCAAAAATTCTCAAAATATATTAACAAAACTAAATATAACAGCATATTAAAAATGTCACACAGCATTTTAAAGTGGCATTTATTCCTGAGATGCAACAATGGTTCAACATATACAATCACTGAATGAGGTATACCACATTAACAAAATGAAGGAAAAAAGTTATATGATCATCCTGATAATTTCAGAAAGCATCGGACAAAATTCAATATCTTTTTATTATAAAAAGGTATAAGAAAGTTAGGGTGAAGGAATCACCTTTTTGTTTTATTGATTTTGACTCTTTTTGTTTTTTATTTTATTAAATCTGCTTTTCAGTTTTATTATTTTCTTTCTTTTGACTCTCTTAGGTTTACTTTATCCATTTTTTCTTTCCTTAGGTAGAAACTTCATTACTGATTTGAAATCTTTGTTTTTCTGTAATGTGGACTTATGATGCTATATATTTCTACTTTGTCATTGCTTTGTGTATATACCATATGTTCTGTTGTTTTAATTTTAATTTTATTGATGTATTAAAATTTTTCTTTGAAACTTCGTGTTAAGCCAGAGTTATGAAGTATTTTTATTTGTATTCCAAATATTTGTTTAGGAAATATGCTTTACTGTTGTGATTTCTGGTTGACTGATACTTTTTTCATTATATAATGTTCCTCTTTGTGTCAAAAATAATTTTCTTTCTTAGAAAAAATATGTTAAAAAGAAGAAATCATATATATATATATATATATGTATGTATGAAGGGTTGTAGGGTTTATAAGGGAATGAGTAAAACTGAGAGTTAACTCATGTCATATATTGGTACAGATTCCCAATGTTGAGTGAGATCATAATGTGTATTTAAAATGTACCAATGAAGAATTCAATTAAAAAGTAATTTTCTTTCAAGTCTTTATCATCTACATCAATATATTAACTTCTAAATTTTTTAAGGTTTGCATGATATATTTTTTTACTTGTTTACTTAAAACCTACCTGTATTTAAAGTGTTCATAAACAAAAAACTATGCAGTAATATAATAATTATAATATCATTTCATGTCTTTCAATTGGCTTATTTAGACCATTTACATTTAATGTACTCAGTCATAAGAACTTGAGGTTGCCATTATTTATTTATTGGTTGTTTTCCAGAATCTTCTTTTTCTTAACTTTCTGTGGGATATGTAAAATTCTACCTTGATTTGTATGTAATGTTTTGATATATATATGTGTGTATATATGTGCAAATGTGTGTGTATACATATATATATATATAGATATATATATGTATATATGTATCAGTACCTTACTTCATAAACACTTGTTTGTAAACAATTTGGTTTGCAAAGAAAAGCATCCAGCAAAATTTTGCTTCAGTTCTCAAACTGTGCATTGAATGACAGATATGACCATGGCCATCTTTCCCACATAAACACAAATGCAGCTATCTTCCCAAAAATCATAAAAGAAGTTGTCTGTGAACCAAGACACTACTGTTTACACTTTAAGGACAGTTTTCTTAAGTCCTTTATCTAACACATTGAGCACCACATCAAATGATGTTATAATTTTTGTTTCAACTATTAAGAAACCAATGAACAGAAATTTTATTGTCCAATTAATTACTCTTTCATGCTTGAATAATATTTTCATCAGAGAAGAATTTCAGTTGATTTGTACTTCTTACCCAGTACTTGGAAAAGATATTACTGTCTTCTGTGGTTTCATAAGAGAATTTTGCTGTGAATAAAATTTGTATTTCCTTATTTTCTGCCAGCTGCTTTCAGGGTTTTTCACTGAATTTTGTTTTCAGAATTTAATTATGTTCTGTCTCAGCGTGAATTTTGTTATATTTACTCTACCTGGCATTCATTCAGCATCTTGAGTCTGTAGGTTAATTTGTTTGAAAATTTGGGAAGTTTTCAGCCATGTTTGAATAAAATTTCAGCCCTTTCCTTGTTTCCTTTCTCTGGAATTGTGAAGACATGGCTGTTAGCTCTTTTTTGGTGTCCCTTGCATTGCTGAGGCTCTTCCTGTTTATTTTTCCAATCTATTTAATTTCAGTTCTTCAAATTGGGTGAATTCTATTGATCTGTCTTCAAGTCTTTTGATTGTTCTCCAATCTTCCTTTGAATCTACTGAGAATTAATTTTTAAATTCTATAATATTTGACTTAGATTGTTAACTTGTTTATGTCCTGAGAACCAAATAAATAACTTTTTTTAGACAAAGTGGGTCAGTTTCTTTGATGCCATTTGAGGATAGATGCTCAACAGACTTTGCCTCTGCTAGTCTAGCATGGGAATTCAGATGCTTTCTGCAAGATGAAATATTGAAGGTCAGTTTCTTTCTTGTCTGTGTTTACAACACCTGACACTGGCTGTTGGAAGTCAGAGTTTCCTGCAGTCTATCAGCTGATGAAAGATTAGTGCTCTTCTTAGTCCTTTTAGTGCCAATGGGAGTGAATTGGAGCACTGCTTCTTACTTCTCTGGGGCAGGATAGTGGAGTAAAGGATTATCTCTCTAAATGACTCATTTGACTGGTTTGTCTGAATATGTAATAGGACAGAGAGAAGTATATAGTATTTGACTAGAGAAAAGCAAGTATTCATCAAGAGATTTTCTATTCTTATGCTACTCTTCTCCTAGGCCTTTTGTTAGAAGGATCAAGCTTTTCCTAGAGTACTTTAAAAAATATATCTATGCCTTTTGGTAGATGAAATGGAGAGTTCTCATAGGGACATATGAAAAAATAGTTTAAAAAACAGAATGTGCTACCATGCCATTCCTTAAGATGCAAGGATTCTATGTGCTGAGTCAAAGGGGCAGTGGAGACCATATGAATTTGGAGAAGCCAGAAATGTGAGTTTTTTGAGAAAAACTGATGGAGGGACAGAGCTAGTCCAAGAGAGAAGCCATGGGAGCTACAGCCACCAGAAGTATGATTGAGGCAGAGCCAACTAAGCTCTTTGGAGTTCACATCTTGCCACAGACTGCCTCAGATGCTGGAGATGGAACTATATAATGTTTGCCCTGCTGGATTTTGAACTTGTTTTGTTCCCATTTCTTTTTACCATCCTTTTGTTAGCCTTTTGGAATGGAAGCGTCTATCTGTTGCTATTGCATGTTGGAAGGTTTAGCTTTCTTTTCATTTGTACAGGGGCTCACTACTAAGAGTATTAAATCTTAGAGAGGAGACTTTGGACTGACTTTTCAGAAATTCTGAAATTATTGGGACTTTGGCAGATTTTAGAGATAGGCTAAATGCCTTTTGTATAAAGAGTTGTGCATGAATTTTTGGGGGGCAAGGGGAAGAATGTTGTAGCTTGTGTCTGCATGTCCTCCCAAAGCCTTATGTCATCATTGGTGAGGCTTTTCTGAGGTTGTTGATTTAGAATGGCTGACACTGGGTTTAGTTTCTAGTACAGTGCTAGAATTAGGGTGTTTTATTACTAAATTAATCCATTGATTGGTTTGGTAACTGCCCTCAGCTAGGTAGTCTAGATAGAATATAAAAAGGACAGAAAGAAGCTGTTGTGCCTTGTAGCTTGTGGATTGTTTTGCTACCTTTGCCTGCTGTGCACTCTGTGAGGCTAAGCCACCCAGCCTTGGACCCAGCCAACTGTGAGCTGAAAGCTCTACAAACTGTGAGCCAAAATAAACCTTTCCTCCTTTCACTTTGGATTTCACATATTATGTTCAGCATCAAGAAATGTAATTAAGATTCTTACTTGGAATAGACTTAAGTTAAAAAAACTCAGTTAAACATGATGTCTATGTTGTGAATGAAAATGCCTACTGTTTACTCTCTTTTACTCTTTGATATGTATCCAGAGAATGAGAGATCCTGGTAGTTCACAAAATCTCTTTCATTGGTGATTGTTTGCTCCAGTTGTATCTAATCATTTTGCTCTCCTTTGCGTCTTTCACCTAATGAATAGAAATTCCATGATACTCAAATGGTCATGAAGCACTTCTAGACTCTCTTTCTCTCTGAATTCAAAATAATTTTAGTTGTCTGCAAACATGTGATTGTAATTATCTTCAATAATTGTTAAGTAAAAAGTCTACAGTATTAACATTAATGCCCAAGAAAAAATAACTCTAAATGTCTTCTCAGTTTTTATATAATACCATTCCCCTTTTTTCCTAAATCTTTCCTTGTTCTATCTGGGGAAGCTCTGGTACTACTAAAGTGCAACTGACACAATATTTAGTGGAGAAACTGCATACTTTTTCTCTAAGATCAAGAATAAGGATATCAGTTTCTACTACTTCTATTTAGCATTATTATAGATGACCCATGCAATGCAGTATGAAATAACACGTAATCACACTGGAAAGAAACAACTAAACTTCTCTTATTTTGAACAGGTTAAGATTATATATGCAGAATGTCGAATCCAATCTGCAAGAAAGTTTCTATCAATAAAGACAAGTCAGCACGACTGTAGATATGAGAACAATATACACAAATCAAACGAGTTTCTCTATAGTGGTAATAATCTCTGAATTTATAAATTAATATCTTAAAATTAAGATCTTATGTTTGTGAAATATTCGTTGAGTGTAAGCATAGCCCAGAGTCAGAGAGTATGTGTACCATACACACATCTAATTACAGATACACCTATGACATAATAAAGAGCTTGTATTTATTTGTAAGGAAAAATCAAAGCCAAATTAAAATACAGGTACAAACAACAAGAAAAAAATCTAGCTGACCCTTCCAGTATCCAAGGAACATATGATAAGATGTTCACCTGCATCTGTTATCAGGGACCTATGAATTTAAATTGTTATCTTCTACTACAGTTACACAACTACTAGAATAACTAAGAAGAAAAAGAAACACTAAGAATGAACAAGAATGGCAGAAGTTGATACTTTCATATTCTACTGTTGGAAGTATAAATGGAAATATGTTTGAAAAAAGGAAATTGTGCATATTTTATGGCTCACTAATTATATTTCAAAGCTTATAGCCAACGGAGAGACTGCTTTTGTCCAGCAAAAGACATGTACACAATTGTCCATACCTGCATTATTCTAAAATCCAAAACATGGAAAGTACCCAAATATAGTCTAACAAATGACTCAACTAACAGTAGGAATGAAATACATCACACATAGCAGTATAG
>PVIR01002461.1:0-101993 GCA_004026965.1 Petromus typicus
CATCTGTCTTTTACGTTATTTCTAATTTTTAAATTTCGGCACGTATTCCTCTCACTCCTCCCGGGAAGGAACCTCCTGTGGTCCAGGCAGCGAGGCCGGGAAGGGCCTGCCTCGGGGCACGCAGGACACCGCGCCACTGTCAGCCTCGGAGATCTGTGCGCCAGGACGCTGGCCCAGCGAGCGCTCGCGGCTATCGGCCCACTGATTGGACGTCGGGAGGCCCATTTGTCGGACAACTCCCTTCGTCTTGGAAGGAGGAGCCCCTTGGAGTCGGCTGGGTAACGGGAAAAGCGCTTACTCCCGGAGGAAGGCGGGGCGAGCCGGAACAAGCTTTCGCCGGGAACCCGCAGACTCCCTCAGTGTTTCTCAATTCCCTTCTCCGGGGGCCTCGGGGCTTCGGAGATACTTGGCACCTGTCCCTTTGCGGGATACACGTCGCCAGCCGCCTCTGGCCGCGCTCCCGGCCGATCCTGCGGAGGGAACCCCCACCCTCCGCGGCCCGTTTCGCTCCGGCTTCCCCGGCTCTGCTGCACAGGCGGCGGAGAGCCGGGAGCCGCAAGCGCGCAGCCCGCGCCCTCGGGAGCTCTCGCGGTTCCCACGCCGCCGCGCGGGCGTGCAGCGCTCCCGCCCCCAGCGCGCTCGCCCTCCGCGCCGCGCCGCCCCGCCCCGCCCCGCCCCGCCCCCCCCACCGAGCGCGCACACCGGCCCCGGCACGTGGGCGCGCGGGAGGCGGCGGCCGCAGCTGCCCGAGCCCGAGCGGGAGCCGGCGCGTCCGCCTTCCATGCTGCGGGAGCCGCGGCCGCCTTCCGCTCAGCCTTTGGCCGGAGCCGAGCCCCGCGAGCCGGCCAGCAGTCGAGCGGAGCAGGGCGAGGACAGGTGGGGCGCGGCGTGCCGGAGCTAGCCGTGCTCTGAGCGAGGGGCGCCGCAGCCCGGAGGAGGCGGCCGGCGCTGCCCGGCTCCCCGCTCCAACGCCGCCGAGTGCTCCGCGCAGCGCGATGCCGCCGCGCTCCTCGTAGGGGCCGCCGCTGGAGGCTCCCTGCGGCCGCACGGCCCGCGCCGGCCCGCTCCGCCGCCAAGTACCTCGCCTGCGCCGAGGACGCGCCGGCCGCCGAGCCCGAGCGAGCACGAAGTCCGAACAGTGCCCGCCGCCCCGCCAACTTCCCTGGAGCCGGAGCCCCTGTCCCCGCGCCCGGAGCGGCCCGGAGCGATGCGCCCCCAGCCGGGCGGCGCGCTCTCCGCCAGCCCGCCCTCCATGAGGTCCGCCGCCCTCCGCCGCCCCGCCGGCAGCGTGTAGCCCTCGCGCGGCCCGGGAGTGGACCCAGCGCGCCAGCGCCTGCTTCCTGCGAGGAAGGCGTCGGGACCGGGGTGAGTAGCACTCGGCGCGGCGTCGGTTCCCCAACCAGCAGCTTTGTGGTGGCGGGGCACTCGGGAAAGTTGGCTGTGTCGTCCCCGCCCTGGGGGCGCAGCGGAAGGGAAGGTTGGCTCTGCAACAGGATGGACTTCGCTGTGTCCCGGTTGCCTGCACCCTTGATACTAGGGAGGGAGCCCCTTCTCGCTTCCCCAGGAGGAAGGGGTCTCGCTGAAAGTGTGACTGTTCGCTATCAACGTGCCCTTTGGGCCGTCAGTGGCCAGCGCGTGGTCAGGCTCTGTGCCTAAGCGCCTGGAGATCCGCAGCCGCCGGGGCGCGCTCAGGGATCGTGGGCAGCTCCGAGGAGAAGGTGATCGCCTTCGAAAGAGCAAGAACCTGGTGGGATGTGAGTGTGAGAGCCTGAGAGGTGGGGGAGGGGTCAGAAGAAGGGGGACCCAGTGGGACTTGGGTGTCCCCAACGGCCCCCCCACCGGCGCTGCCGCCCCTCAGTGCAGGTGTGGGCCTGACCTATGCCAGGCGCTCCGCGAGTCCAACAGGTGTCCGGAGCCGGCTTCTGGGGCTCGCTGGGCACGGGGAGGGGAGCTCTTTCCCTTCCCCTCTGCTTCTGTCACTTCGAGGCCCGCATCGGAACACGGGCCACTGGCGGGCGAGGAAATGGGCTCTCTGCCCTAGGCCCCATTCGGGTGTGTGAGGCATCCAAATGCCTCCTGTCTGAAGACAGCGGCCTCATTGTGTGCCTGACTGACGTTTCAACTTCGCGCAACTGAGGGGCTATTCAGCTGAGCGACGCGGACTTGGCGGGAGCTGGGACCAAGCCTTAGCCTTCCTCGCGGTCCCCAGGATGGGTGTTGCAGTTCCCAGCCGGGCCGGGAGCCAAACCTCAGTTTTGCCCCTCGTACTCCAGGGATAGGAGGTGGCCTTTCAGGGCCACGGGGAGCCGGGCCGGAAGGCTCTTATTTTTCTGCCTCCTCGACTCTTACGCAGAGACGCAGCGGGGCGGTGAGTGTGAGAACAGGCTGAGACTGAGACCAGGTGAGAGGATTTAGACGGGAAAAGTTCCCTTCCCGCCCAGGAAGAGTGGAATGGAGCGAGAGCACATCTGCAAAAAGTTAGTGTTAAGACTCGCCGTATTTCAAGGTGTGCCAAGAGTGGAGTACTTTGGGCCAGGGAAGTCAGGAGCGCGCCGGAGTGGCGTCTCCCCAAGTGGGCTGACGACTCCTCCACCCGTCCACCCTCTCAGCCCTCCACCTGCCAATTTGTAGGTTGGGGAGAGTGAAACATTCAGGCAGGAGTTCTGAATGTGTATGGAGACGACGCTGTGGTGGGTGCTGGGGATGTAGACCGGCAGGCGGAGGTGTGGAGTAGTGGGAGAAGGGGTTAGGTGGAGTCCGCCTTTCCCTGGGCTTTTACTTAGGTTAGACTTTGTGTTTTGAGGTTTTTAACTTTCAGAGGGAAGGGGACTTGGGGACCCTAGAGCTTTCCCAGCACACACTTGGTGCCACCCTGCCATTGACTGCTCACCACCCAGTGAGATGTGTGGGCTCCGTGGGAAAGCCGTGGACACTCCAGAAGGCCAGGGACCTCTTGACGTTGCTGTTAGCCCAGCAGCTTCCGCTTCAGAGCGGCCCCTTGGTTCTGAAACACTTCGGCCTGGCTGCCTGAGTATGCGACTGCGGCCACATCCTTTGCGGCCAGGTGTAGCTTCCCTGACTGTACTCAGTGCTTTTGGCGGTAGATTGCTGGGACTGCTCATCGTTGGCCATCCTTGACTTGTAGTTGATACCAGCTGACTTAGTGTGGAGCCGTGTCCTGCTGGAATTATGTCAGGAGGCTCCGCGTTGGAAGGGGAGCTGCCGAAGGGATGAATGTAGAGTGGGTATTGCGTGTGTGTGTGTGTGTGTGTGTGTGGCAAGGAGACAGAAACAGACAAATGGAAAGGCAGGGCGAGAAGGAGGAAGCAAAATGGGGAGATGAGTAAAAGAGGAGGAAGGTGGGGATGGAGTGGGAAGAAAAGGAAGGAAAAGGTAAAGTGTTGAGATAAGAGAAAAAGCAGATATAAACTGGACTGGGGTGAGGGAAAGGTGGAGAAGTCGGGAGGGGGATGAGGGAACTGTGGAGGAGGGAGAGGGCTGAAGCAGCAGGGAGATAGATGCATGCTTTTTGTGTGCAATTTTTACAAGCCACGCTGTCTTCTCCGGAAGTCAACGACACCCACTTCCTTAAGTTGCCAGCCTTTGGTTTGTATCGGTTTCTCTGGGGAGGTATGATTGATGTTGAAATCGGACACCTGCTTGGGATACAGCTGCATGAGAGATGACAGTAATTCAGAAGTTCAGAGTCTTGAGAAGTGCACAGATGTATAATAAAAGCACATTTTCCTTCACTTTTTTTTTTTTTTTCCGTAGGTGAACATGGGACTTGAGAATTAGGGTCCCAGGTTATTCTCCTAATCATATTTGCCAGTGATTCTCTAACCCTTGTTTATAAAAGGATCTCCTAAGTAGTTTCTGAGAAAGTACCTGGGAGTCTGCTCCATGGGAGACAGGAATGTGACACTTTTCAGGAGTGCTGCAGTTGACTGTGTAGCAAGACCTCCCTGAGACACCCTGTTAGAAACTTAATGGAGGCAGTAGAGCACCCTTCTTTCATTTGTTCCCAGTTTCCTTCCAGGAGATATAATTTAATACCTCCCTCCCGTACCCTATCCAACCCAGAAAAACTCATGTGTTGTGAATTTCTCTTGTAAAGAGGAGAAGTCCAAGGAACCTGTGCAGCTAGGGTTGAACCCTTTCCATGGACCTTTTCCATGAACCCCATTAATCGTAGTTACTCCAAGGGAAGGTGGACAGCTCTTCTAGGTGACCTTTTCAAGGGTGTTCGGAAGTAATAGATAGTGAGCATTCAGCAAGGCATTGTCTTGGGCGTTCTTTATGTAGTACTAGCACATTTGATGTTTGTAACAGTCATGTTGTAGGTATAGTTATTATCATGTGCAGTTCATAGTTGAGACTGAGATGTATGGAGGTTATATAAAAATATTCTAGAGAACTATATCCATTTTCTGCAGTCCAGCCGCTAGAAAGTATCTGTGCTGCCATTAGAGCCCTAGTTTGATCAACTCTAGACTGAGGCTCTCATTATGTACTGTGGTGACTTCGAATCCTGACATCTTCCGTTTACAATGTTGGAGCTGAAGCATTCTTAGAGATCTTTCCCAAGTACTCCTTCCCCCCTTGATGAATTGAGAAAAATGAGAAGTGGTTGAAGAAATTGAGAAGTGATTTTTCCATTAGCCATACAACTAGTAAATGCCAGAAGTAGGATGTGAATCCTGATATTTGGATTCTCAGTCCAGCTTTCTCTCTTTTGCACCAAAAACTAGTCTGTCTGGCTTTTTATCAAGATCATATGAGCATCTTCCTCAAAACATAACTTGCTGGGCCCCACTAGAGAGTAACTGAATCAATATATTACAACAGAATGTCCAGCAATCTGTCTTGGTAGTCTCTACCTGCAGCTTACAGCTGTATGTCACCTTTTGTCTCAGGTATTCCATTGTTCTTGGGATCTAACACTCTGTATCTTTCCAGAACACTTCAAGAGGACTCCAAGCCCCTTCTTCTTGTAGCAAAATAAACACATGAAAAGTAGTAGGCACTGTGTGCCGCAGCCCCTAGTGCGTATTTTAGTGGTGAAGAAATAAGCTGGTCCACCCAAAGGCAGCCTTTAGAAGTGCAGCACAAGCTCTCCTGTTTGCTGGCCTTTCTTTCCTCCTTGTGTTGAGTCAGAAAACATTTTGGAAACATCAAATGTTCCCTCAGTGCTTCTGTTGTTGTGTGTCCTAATGTTCAGCTCAAAATGACACCACGACCCAAGCCAGGGTGACAAAACGTGTCAAGCCATCCTCCAATTTAGTGAAATCTAGCTGTGTTGTAAGGAAGACCCCTTTGGTTGGATGCTTTTGACCCTCCTGGCACAGATCACTGCCTCATTTTGCAAGTAGAAAGGAGCCATCACACACGCGCTGTCTCTTTCTGGCCCACTTAAATTGTTTTCTCAGTGACCTCAACGTCTTTTTCTCCCATTTCATTGAAAAGTGGCCAAAGGTGCCAGACATCTAGTTTGACAAAATGTTTTGTCATCTTTCCCTTTTTGGATCCAAATTTATCTTTTGAATCTGTTGCTTTTAACCCTGACCTCTTATTCAAGGATGGTAATTGAGCTCTAGGTAGCTTTGATAAGCCACAGTCTGCTGCAGGTACTTTAAATGATCGTATGAATAGAATGCAAACCAAGGAATAATTTATATTTACAATGTCTGCATCTATAATGTGCTTGATTTTTTAAAAATCATTATAGTACTAAAACTGTTTTCTTTTGGCATATATAGCAGTAGAAAAGTAAAAATGAAAAGAAACAGTTTGTGGTGAAGACCTGGACACTGAGTGGGACACCCTTGCTTGCTCTCTCTTGTAGATTTGGTCTGGTTGCATGCTTTCTGCCAGTGTCCATTTCTTCACTTGGACGTGGAAGGCAGTGAAGCGTTGCCCAGATGAGTTTATAGGCTTTACCGTCTTGGGTGACTGGAGTCCTTGGTCAAGTGTCTGATGCACCTTAAGAGAGTCTTGTTGGGTCAAGCATTTAGCTCAGTGGCATAGGACCTACCTGGCAAGTACAAAGCCCTGAATTTGATCCCTGGTACTGCAGAACCAGAAACATAGGTGTGTTACAGTTTTCTGTTAAGCATTTGCCATCTGCCATAATCCATTCTACCGAGGATGCAACTGACACCATAGCAATCGTACAACGTGAGCTCCTATCTTGAAATTCAGAGCCAGAGTTTGGATTTGAGCTTTTCAACTCTCCCACCCTTACTGATGCATTCATATGACTTAATTTTTTTGACCTTAGGCTTCAGAGCATTGTATATGACACATTTTCTGGTTGGTTTTTTAATTTACCGTATGGAACAGACTCTCAGAACAGTTGCAGTACTTTGAATTTTGGGGAACCGTTTCTAGATGCTTCAATTACTTCTAAGCTTATTTTGCTTTTCCACTAGTTGGGGTGAGTTTTCATGGATCTTTGCTGCTTTTGCCTGACTCTCACTGCTTCTAAGGTGTCGACATAGACATTCCATCTTGCAGAGCTTCTCCCTTGGGCCCTCGAGGGCTGACTTCGATGAGTCTGTCATGCGTTGCTGTGTTTAGCTGGACTGTAGTTCTCTCTCCACTTTCCCATCTGCTGCCCAATCTGTACATAAGCGGATATATCTAGTCTTACTGGATGTTGTATCTGTAGCACTCAGAACAGTGTCTGACATATAGTAAGTCCATACGACTGTTTCTGAATGACTAAATAAAACTTGGAGCTAATTTTATGTGGCCTAGAAAAAGTAGCCATTGTCCTTGAGTCCTAAGAGAACAACCATCCAAGCCTTAAAGTTAAAAACCATGAGATAGAATGTGTCCCTACAGTCACTAGCTGTTCACATAGAGGACTGTAGAGCTATTGGTAGTTGTTGATTAACTATGTTGGTAGCTTTGGGCAAGTTCCATTCTGATGTTGCTTAAGATGTAATTAGAAAGGACATTCTGATTTATAATTTAATGTGATTTTATCTGTACATTTAATTAGTTGCTGAGAAAGACACTTCTGTTTCTTAGCTCTGAAGTTTTAGAAATTAATAGGCTTTTGGAGTAAGAACCAATGTTCGAAATAATCTAATCCTACCAGTTTAAAGGAGAGAGGAGGAAACTGAAGCTCAGAGGAAGAAAGGGAGTTGCCCAAGGTCAGCCGGCAAGGTAGTACCAGAGTCCATGTGAGAGCCAGTGGTTTTGGGCTTCCAGCCCAGGATTCTTAAGGCACACGATTAACACTTCCATGGTGAGCTGTGTGATTGCTTTAAAGACAGGCTTAGGAGCCTCCCTCATGGACACAGCCCATCCCTGCAAAATTCCAACATAAAAGTCATGCTGCACAAGAGAGAAGCAGTTTTGAAAAGATTTGCTAACGGGGCAGAGTCCAAATGTGGAGATTGTGGAGAGCATCCCGGCAGGTCTGATGTTAATGAGGCCTTACGGACTTCTGGGACTCCCAATCTACTTTTCAAAAAAGGAAACACAGCTTGACAGGGAGCTGCTTTTGATGTTCCTGTGTGTATGTGAATTGCAGACATAGAGATTTGTGGACATTTATTGCCAGAATCTTGGCAAAAGGTCTTTGGCAAAAGAGTGGATGTGACAGTGCACTCCCTTCTTAGTGCTTATTGAGGTCTGGGAAGCAGTCGCCTTGAGGCCCTTCTCTACCTCTGTGTGGCTTTGGATAGGACTAACTGAACCAGCCCAAATATACTCTCGGACGCAGACCATGCAGAGTGTACTGGGACATTGTTAATGCACAGATCTTTATCATGTAGTGTCGATATTATGGAGACAGCATGACACAGATCACTGGTGCGATATATTGTGCATGATCCTTTGGAAACATTCTAATCAGTGCTGACATGGCTCAGCAGTATCCCAACCGAACACCTTCCCTGCATCTCAGAGGGCTCGCCAGACCTGCCCGAAGTAACAGTGCTGTGATTATTCAAGTACAGAAGGCATTGCCATTCATTCCCTTTGCCCCTCTGCCCTCAAAGCCTGAGCTTTTTGGTGTGTTTTTGAGCTGATATCCAAGGGTTGGGTGTTAAGGAGAAACACTTCTCTTTGTCTTCCTACCACCAGAAAATACTGTCCTCTTCTCTACCTTGTCAGGTTCTTCCAATGAAGTCTGATTCCTTCAGGCTTACAGTTTCCTTTCCTTTTGTATTGAAATGCAGTTTCTTGAGTAGGCTGTCATAGCTGTCTAGACCTAATATCTTAACAAGGACTTTTAATAGGTGTTGGGAATCACTTTAAGCCTGCAACCACCAACAGCTATTCCTACTCCTGCCATCTGTTGAACACCTACTATGCGCTTATCCAGCACTTACACAGGTCTGTACAAACATTTTTCTCATCTCAGAGACCCAGTTGCACAGTGTTCTCATAGGAAGGCATATTGACGTCACTGAAGAGATGACAAAAATAGGGAGGGGAGAAAAGTGATAATCTAGATAGGAAAATATTGGGAAACCAATTAGAAGGACAGGGGGAAAGTTTCCTTTTTTCCTTGTCCAGCATCCGCCTGTCTATGTGAGAGACCTTTCATGGATGTAAATGAAACTGAAGCTTAGGGAATAAAACATGTGCCTGGTCTTCTGTGCTGTACATGGCAGAGGAAGGATTTAAATCCAGACTCCACCTACTTTCATACTTCATTAAGTAATACTGTCTCTAGTTGGTTTATAAAACTCTGGACTTAAAAGGAGCTTAAATATCTTCTGTAGGTTTTAAATGCTTGTGATGTACATTGCAAAGCATCGTTTGCACTGTTCTGTAGTATATAGCTTTCTTAAAGTTTTAAAAATCCTTAGTGTGGGTTATTTGCTGGTATTATGTTGTGTCCTATTATCTACTGTACACATATTCACACGTAGACAGAAATTATTTACACATGCAATGGATACAAAACTTTATAACAACAGTATTTAACATTCTTGTAGATGGTACACTCTGACATTTTCCACTCTATTCTTCTAATTTTTAAAAAATCTACTGTGGCCCGCCTCGTGGTTTTATGATGCTTGTGGCTTATAACCTGCTGTGTTAGCTTTCTGCCACTGTGATGAAAATGCTGGAGAAAATCATCATCAAGAGAAGGGCATTGGTTTTGGCTTCTGTAGTCTGTGACCATGGCATGTGTTGGGACTGGCTGTCCTGGAGAGGCGTGCTTGGTGATCTTCAGTATGGAGATAGCTTTTACTTACTGAAAGCAGGCTCAGAACGGACAAAGACTGCATGGCTGGGCTTGTTGTTGGTGTCTTTCCATGCAAACAGAAAAGCAGGTAAAAGGCTTTAGTGTGGGACCCTACGCGTCAAGTTGGGCAACCATAGTGGGGCCAGTCATACTTAAAGTACAGAATGTTAGAACATGTTGTTTTTCCAGGAACGAGCTGCTTTAGAGTAATGGGAAGCTATGAAATAAGGATGGAGTGAATGTTCTGTCCATCCTGCCTCAGCTAAGGTTTTGTGTGTGGTCTGAAAGAGGATCAATTGCTGTTTCGAAATTACAAAAAAATAGATTTTCCTTCACAGAATTCAGAATTTTTCATGAAACTCATTCCCTGATGTGAGTTTCAAGGTGAGTTTGAAAGAAGTTTAGAAATATACCTAGTAAATATGTGTTTGAGGACCCCCCCCCCCCCGCATGGAGGAATGAGTGAGAACGTGGACTCACCAGTCCGACGTGAAAATAGCGACAGACACAGAGGGAGCTCCCTCCTGCCTGGTGGCCCAGTGCTAAGTGAGACTTGTGAGAGACAAGCTTTGGTTTACCAGCTGGGAATTTCCCTGCCAACCAAAGTAGGGAGCAAATTCTATTTATATCAAAAGTGTAGGTTTCCATCTTCGTAAAATAAGTTGTTTTGATGCACGTAGAAAAAAAAATTTATTCAGCATAGAGAATTTAACCAGATAACTTTGCATCCTTACAGGACTTCAGGAAGCTTCTTGTATGACTTCCCTGAATTAATTTCAGCAGCAGATGCCTTAATTACATTAATACATTTCTACTGAATGACAGATATTCTTAATAACAGACATATCTTAAATCCAGCTGAGGTTTATTTTCTTATGTCGTAGACAAAACATACATTTTGATTTTGAGAACATACTTATGTTGAATAATTTTCTTTGTATCAGCCTTTGATTGGAAAATAAGGTGAATGCTTTAAAAAAGCTTCAGAAGTCACTTGGTGCCAGGTGTAGTGAGTAAGGTGGATGTGCACACACAGTAGTGCTTGTGGAAGCCTTTCTGTTGGATGGTCTATGGAGGCAGCATTCACCATTCTTTTGATCAGGAGTAAGGATGCAAGAAAGGATATTCCAGAACTTCAAAAAGTGGCAAGAGTGATGGGTTCAGTTCGAAGCAGCAGGGAGGTATTTTGAGCAGGATTAATGGCAGTGTGTCCAAGTGTCCTTTAGTGTGATAAACTTTTAAAAAATTTAAATATGTACTATGTATTTTGATCATCCCTTGTATTTCTGATAAAAGAGTAGTGAAAAATCTTACCAGTGTCTCATCTTTTGTCAGATGCAAACACCATTCAAAGGACAATTATTTTTGTATTCAAGTCGCACCTGCCAGCCCTGAAGAGGGAAGTTGAGGTAAAATGGTGAGCTGGCCCACATGTTCAACCTTCGGTCCTCGGAGTCTTGCCAGAACTGATGTTTTCATGTAGTGTGGGCTGCTGCTGTGATTACAGATTGGTCTTGAGCAGCAGATTGAGAATTATAATACATTGTGTGTAATTAAAACTTAGACTGTGCGCTTGAGACAGCGAATTCGCTAGGAATTGAGAAGAGGAAGTGATCAGCTGTGTTCAAGTTGGAAAAAACCAGGGCCGGGGAGTTAGCTCAGTGGTTCCGGCGCCTGTCTCGCAAGCGCAAGGACCCGGGTTCGATTCCCCGGTAACCACATAACAATACTGGGTGTGGAGACCCACACCCAGCAGCAACCAGTACCACATACCACACTGCCGGGCGTGGTGGCTCACGCCTGTCATCCCAGCACTCGGGAGGCAGAGGCAGGAGGATTGTGATGTGAGTTTGAGGCTGAGCTCAGGGCCAGCCTGAACCACAAAGCGAGACCCTGTCTCCAAAAACCTAAAAAATAAAAAAAAATAAATAAATAAATTAAAAAAAAAAAACAAATTGAGTTTCCTTGTACACTGACATACTGCCGTACTGATACAGAGCACTTTGCCCCTGGTCACTACAGGTTTGCCTTTCTTCCACAGGCCAGCAGTTCCCCAACTTTACCATCTGGGTGTTCTACAATTTACTACTGATGTTGTCTATGCAGAGACAGTGTCAGCACCCATAGATCAGGGCTCTGTCCCATTGGATGACCTCTCTGGCTCCACCAGACATGAATCCAAATTCCAATGATTGGCGTTTCCTTCAGACTGGAGGGGTGTCAAATGGGGTTCCCTGCTGTCCCCTCCTTGGGTTCCATTAGGTTACTGCAGAGATGCACAGAATTTAAGGAAACACTTATGATTGTTGCTTATCATAATATTACAGAGTATATAGATGAGCAACGAAATGGAAAAAGACACATTAGGAGATGTGAGGGCCAACTCTTGGCATCTCTGTGTGTTCGGCCACACAGAACCTCTGATTCCTTTTTGGCTTTGGAAGCCTCATTACAGAGAAATTGCTGTGCTGCAAACACTGGCCATTAACTGTTAGTTCCTTTTTTCTCTTGGAACTTGGTGTGGGACCAAGCACTATGTAAAGTGAGATAAGCCTGGAAAGTTGGAAGCTCTCTGAGGTGGTTGGTTCATCTAGAAACTATCACCTTGGCTGAGGTTGTCCAGGAGTCCAGCAAGGACAGCCTCTTTAGAACAAAAGGTGCTCTTACCACCTGGGACAGTCCAAGGGTCTCTAGAGTTGTGCCCAGGGCCCTTTATTGATGCCTTAAGAGTTCTGTGTAAGGAAACAGGGGCAAAGATGAGATAAAAAAAGAGATTTCTTGTAACATCTCCACCTGCAGAGTTCAGAAAGTCTTTCTCAGGTACCAGAGAAGAGACCAAATATATTTTTCTTACTGTATCACAGTATGTGAGTGAACTGAAGTTCTACTCCTGCCTTCAGAGGGTGACCCTGGAATGAAGAGTGATATAAATCCACGTATATGGGAGATAAAAACAAGATATATAAAAATCTATATAGAAATGTTGAAATGAAATACAAAGTATAAAGAGAAAGTCTTAGAAGCACCCAAAGAGTAAACACAGCATTTATCACTCACAAAAACTTCAAATAATAACAGCAGCAGTGGAAAACAGTGGCCTTTAATTGCGTCCTTAGAGTTTTGAGAGAGTAAATGTTGAGCTAGAATTGTTTTCCTCTCTTTAGGAAGAAGAAAATGAACACATTCACAGATAAATGGACCTTTACTAAGGCAGCTTCCTGAGAGCACATTTATAGAAGGTAGTTCAGCCGAGGAAGGTCTGATGCGGAGGAAGCTGTACTGGATAAAATAAGTTAGCAAAAAGGTGTGAATGGATGTTCACAGTGTAAAATCTGATAGAATGATAAAGTTCTATCTTGTGTACTTTTCTTTGGAGAGAAAAAAAAAAACACACAGACACTGTCCCCAAGTCTCTCTCTCTCTCTCTCCCTTGCTGGGCTTTTGTCCTGAAGACAGTGAAGGATGCAATAGAGGGGAACGAACGAGTGTAGCGTAGCTTGTTAGAAGCACAAGAAGTACCCTTGCTAGCTGAGAGGAACTCCAAAGGAGGCCTCTCAGAGGTGCCCAAAATCAGGGGTTTCTGTGTATTTTATGGGGCTTTTTTGATGGTTGCCTGAAAATGAAGTGCTGAGACAATGCCGTTGCCTCTTTTCAAGGCTTCTGGCATCAGCAGGAGCAGATTTCGCTGGCATCTACCTTCTGGGCTTATCTCCTTTTACCCAGGCTGTGGCCCAATGAGACCCCATGGTTAGCACTTTTAGCCAGGTCTCTGCCATTAGAAGAGACTTCCCCTGCCACTTAGCACTTGGGGCAGACCCCAGGGAGGCTCCTCCCTCTGGTGTTTCGTTCTCCCAGGACCTGGTTTTTTTTTTTTTTTAATTGAAATCTTTATTGGTACATTACATATATGCATCATGACACTCCATAATGGGGATTTATACCAGTACAAAACACAACTTAATTCTCATTTTTTCCCATAGCCCTACCCACCCTATCACCCCCCCATATACATAAAATTTGTTTCCTTTCTTTTTTGTTATAGGCCTGTTTTGTTCTGTTTCTTTGCCCATCTCAACTGCCTGTCTCTCCTGGCTTTAGTACTAGGGAGTGAGAAAATGCATCTTCTCTTCATCTTCTCAGAACTTTACACTACTTTATAATCTGGCGCTTGGTCTTCTGCCTTCCTCTCTACTCCTTGTCTTTTTCTGCAACAATCTTACTAGATGATTGTTAGTTTGATGAGATGTTTGCAAGAAAACCATTGACTGTACAGTTGCTTTTGAAAAGACTTACACAGTGAGAGATACATCACAAACTGACAAGTTTTTTTCCCCTGGAAAACACATATATGTGATGGAGAAATAGTAAGTAGAATATGTAAAAACTTCCTACAAAAGGAAGAAAGTAATGGGCAAAGTGCTTCAGTGAAAGTTACTCTAAAGAGAAAAAATGTAACCAGCAACCATATAAAAAGTTGTGCAATCTCATTAGTATCTGGAGAATTCAAAAATCAGTGCAATATTTTTCCTACTTGTTCTGTCATTAAAAAGTTAAGGAATCTGAAAATACAATACATTGGAGAGAACTTGAAGACATTTGGAGAGTGTATATTGGTATTCATTTAGACATTAAATAGAATGAGGCCCGATTGAAAAACTGATGAGTATTTAAATTTAAAAATTGATAAAAGACACATTACCTGGAAATACTACCCCTGTTTTTAAACACACTGACCCTGTTGTTCTTGCCCTTTTGTAAAGCAGTTCCGGAAGTCCTCTTCTATGAGTGGCTTTATTGCCTGGGTATGTACGCTTCCAGGAATTGATTGGCTGACTTTCAGAAGGGTCTTTCTGTGATTAGCTGGCTTTTAGAAGCTGTGTACTGGTGTAAAACTGCCACTGATCAATCTGCGTGGGCTTATAACCAGTTCTTTGTGACTATGTTCCAGAATAATCGTTCTTTTCCCTGGAGGATAAGGACCTTTTATTGCCACCTTAGAAGCAGGCCTTACTATTTCTATGTTGAAAGATGATACTGGGTCTGACTTGCTCTGAATTTGCCAGCTACCAAGTGGTAAAAAGCTCAGAAGTGGGGCTCAAAGATGTTATCTATCAACAGAAAATACTCATATCTGAACTATATCCCTTATCTCATTGTTTGTCATAAGATTATAGTAAGGTAATTCTTATCAAAGCAAGTTTTTTCCCTGGCTTGCTGCTGTTTCTCTCAGTGTTTTTCAGAAAAATGGTACCAGTTTTGCAAACTTGGGAGTAGGGACAGAACCTAGCCTCTCAGTGTTGGGCGAGTCCCTGAATTCTTCTCTTTCTAGATTGTTCTCTGTCTTGCCCAGTCTGACTGTCACCCTGCATGGACTGGAAGCTTACATTCTCAGCATTTGGCATGCATTAGGGTCACTGGGAAGCCGAGGCCAGCCGGGATTCTGCAGTGAAACTAAACAAAACTCCAAACAAAAATCAAATAAAAAAGTCCATAATGCTGAGTCTTCCCCTGGAGTTCTGACTTGCTAAGTCTGAGATGAGGCCAGAAAATATGAGTCTCTAACAAGTTCAGAGTAAGGGGTCTCCTCACCCTGAGCTGTGGAGGACACTCTGTACATCTTGGCAGAACTCTGCTGCCACACCGCACCACTTCCCTGTCCTTCCATATCCTGACTTCGCCGCTCCCTCCTTCCCACCCTTCTCAGTACTGTAACTCCAACCGGATGAACCTTTGACAGCCCTGTTTGATCAGGTGTAAGAAATAGAAAGTTTTGTGAGTACCTGGTGAATCCAGTGTGTACAGTGATTAATTTAAATCATTCAAGAGTGGAGATATTTTCTTTGCAGTGAGGTTTCTCATTTAAAATTTCTGGAAATTGTTACTGTGCTTACCTTCGTTTTTCCTGTCTATATTCCTCTAAGGAAAGCTAAGTAAATAAGAATAAAAAGGAGTAGCAAGGCTGTGTAGGTAAAGTGCTGTAGATATAAAATATATTGAATTAATAAGCTTGATTCAGTTGTTAGTGAGCTAAATGAATGCATACAAGTTGTTACTGTGTCTTTATTTTCATCTGGTCATATATAATTGTATCTGTGCTTTTTCAAAATATAGGCATTGTGTATTTATCAAATGTGTTGCTGTTTAAAAGAGTATATGAAGCCACGTCATCTGTCTTAAGACTGGGTTGCCAGAATGATGTCATATCATTTCTAGCTACACCCTATAAGGTGATTAAAAAAGTGACATTGTTCTGTGGTTGGAAATGAGAGAACCAAAGAACTCAAGCAATTTTTCATGAATGTGAACTCAATGAGGTTGTTCTGAGCCTTTTAATGGTAGAAGTTATTTCAGAAACCATTCCAAGAATCAGAAGCAGATATGAAAACAATCGTTGAAAAGCACAAAGTGTGCTAAGGACTGTCTGGATGAGTGGCTACTCCCGGTGTCCTGTGGGTGGTCGTCGGGTAGGTATCAGCTAATTCTGACAGATTTTTCAAGAGAAATTGAGAAATGTGGGTTTTAATGACTTACTTCCATTAGAAGATATTTATACTCAAAGGAATACTCCTCCTGAACCAAATTTGACATGTCTGGTTGGTCTGTGTGATATTTTGAAATAGAGGATCCACAATTATATTGTAGGCAGGAACCATGCCTCTTATAAAACATCTAGGACCGCATAATTTGGCCTTCTTTTAAATATTTGTCAGAGTGCAGAACTGTCTTTGACTGTGTGGGTGGTTTTGTTTCTGGGTGTCTCATTGTTCTTAGTTACTTCTCTTCAACCTTTTCAGTTTGCTTATGCCCTGTATATACATGATTCCAAAAGGAACCCATTTAAGTCATTTGAAGAGATCCCATTTTCTATTTCTTCTCTAATTCCAAATTTCCTTGTAGGGTATGTATTCCTACTCTCCTGTTTGTCTTCAGGCATGATTTTATTTTTTCTTTGGAATCCTACTTACATTCTCTGGATGCTCTCTAAATTTTTTTAGTTTCCTCAAAATAGAGATGCTCATGGTCCTCTGTGATGACATCACTTATTCAACTCATACAATTAAATTTAGATTGATTTACTGTTACAGTATCACTCAGAAACAGGTAAATTTTCCAGCACATTTGAGACTATATTTGGAATAATGTGACATGAAATGCAGTTTATGTCACAAATACTAAATTTACTTTGAGGGACATGACGCAGATTCTGAGAGTCATCCTCCGATGTGACTGAGGTCTGTAAAGGCCCCGAGGCACCTATGACCACTCACTGAGAAAGACCTGCCATTCTACTCTAGTTCTCATGAATGAATAGGGAAATAAGCAGCAGTTCTGAAAAAGGCCTCTCCTGTCAAACTGGTCCTTAGAAGGGCCCACCTTCTGGTGAAATCTAGAGTCCAGAGTAAGGAGCTGATGTTTGAAGTTAAGGTTTGAAAAGATTCGCTCAGGGAGGTCAGACAGTTGATAGTGAGAGCTATGGTTTATTAGAAGCCTATTGTACATCGCACTGTGAGAAAATACAGAAATGGAGTTGTCTCTCATTGATACTTAGAAAAGTATCAAGCAATTAACAGTTCAGATATGTGATAGGTGTTACTATCATTATTTTGTACTCAATATTATTTAGTTTTTACTTAAGAGACGATTATTCCTGACATTTATAGACAAACTGAAACTTGTAGAGATTGAGTTCTGGGAGCACCCAGCTTGTAGCATTTATCAGACACTAGGCATATGCTTGTTTCTCTGCTTCATACTCTTGTCCCCTTGCACTCGATGATGGGCTTGGATTCAAGGTATAAACTTCAGTTCATTGGGAGTAATTGTCAGATTACTTCTGTTTATGTGGAGGATTAGCATTTGAACTTAGTTACACAAACACTTATTTTTATCAAGCATATGTCACTACAGTTAATCTTGTATTTTTATCTTTATAGATCTGTGTGAGGCTTGTTAAGTTTGTGTTATGTCTACATTTGACAAGTATATTGGACTTTTTTCCTAATTTTAATGGAAAGATATTTAAAAGAGACTCTTAGGGTGGGGTGGGGGTCGACCACAGGCAGAGGCTGATGGTGCACTCCCAGGGATGCCTTTGTTCCTGTCCTTCCTGAATTTTTTTTTTTTTTTTTTTTTTTGAGACAGGTTCTCGCTTTGTAGTTCAGGCTGGCCCTGAGGCCAGCCTCAAACTCACATCACAGCAATCCTCCTGTCTCTGCCTCCCGAGTGCTGGGATTACAGGCATGAGCCACCACGCCCCACACTATGGTATGTGGTACTGGTTGCTGCTGGGCGTGAGTCTCCATGCCCAGTATGTATGTGGTTACCAAGGATCGAACAAGGGCCCTTGCAAGACAGGCGCTGGAACCACTGAGCTAAATTCCCTGCCCCAACCAATCATGAAGTCAGATTCTTTGTGTATAGTGGGTAAGCATGGTATGGATTCATTACTCTGATCTTACCGTAGTCTAGGTCAAATTTTCTTATCTTAGGTTTAGTTTATCAGGAAATATTTTAACAAACTCTTTACTATGTTCCATTATTATGACATTTTGTGAGTCTTTTAAGACCCATAAGATTATCTAAATTTGAGATCAGTTTGGCATGCATTGTTCCTATAAAACTTTTGATGACTTTTGATTGCCTTGTGATGCCAGTTTATTTTTGTTGATCTCAGAAAAATTAATTTCTTTAAAGGTTCCAAAACAGTTTGAACTTTTCAGCTAACCCTTGGGAGAAGAATCTTAGGAACCTAAAATGCAAGTCATGAAGCAAACAGTAATTGTTAGTCATAACTTAGGCAGTTACAACATTGTTGTGTAAATCATATGCCTTTAAAGTGAGTGAACATATGTGCTGTAGATAGCAAATATATTTGTGCAGAATATAGAGCAGTAATTGTGTTGGGTGGGACAAATGTTGTGAGCAGGCACAGCAAGGTGATGACTTTCATGCTTTCTTCATGTCTTGTCCCAACATATTGGAGAGAGTTCATGTACATGGAGACTAGAGCGTACCTTTTCCATATACTACAGTTTTCCTGTTTGTGTTGGGTAGTAAAGGGAAACTTCCTTGGAGAGGTGCAGAGAAAGATGTATCCCATTTAGGAGGAAAAAAATAATAGTGTTGCTTTAAATTATGAAGTAATATAAATATAATTAAAATTAATTTATGAATATAAGTTGATGTGGTACTGTATGAAGTACCAGACTGCTCTATGGATTCCCTCCCTCGTGTAAAGTTGTAGAACAACATCCTAAGATGACAAGTATTGATGAAGAAAGAGAACTTTACATCGAATGTGGTGGTAGCAGTGGTGCCTGCCTTTGATCCCAGTATCCTGTGACGCTGAGACAGGAGGATTGAAAGTTTAAGCCTTGCTTGTGTACCTTAGTGAGAAGACCCTGCTTCAGAATAGAAAAAAGATGCGAATGTAGTAGTTCAGTGTGAAGCCCTGGGGCTCAATTACCTGTACCACAAAAGGGGTGGAGGAAAGACACTTACTACATTGTCACAAAATGGGTCTTTAACCACTTACCAGTCTAGTTATTTAAATACAGAAGTGACCAACAATTACATATGTTTTTCATTAATCTTTATAAGATAATATAACAAGAAATATAACAATGATAATTCTGTCAATTTATTCAGTGTAATAATCAACTGGTTGTAATAACCCCTGCCCAAGAGCTGCTTGGGACAGTCAGTACATAAACACATGTGTTGCCTGAGTGTTAACCCAGGTAAACTGTTAAGTAATTAAAAGTCAAAGCAAGGGTGGGGGATTTAGCTCAGTGGCAGAAGCACAAGGTTCTGAATTTGATCCCTAGGGGAAAAATAAAAGTAAAAGTATCTGCGCCCAATTGTTTGTGAACTGAGGGGCCCCTGGCTCATTTTGGCTCTTGGATGAGTCTGTGTCAAAGTCCACCTGTCTTGAGTGTGATTGTATTTTTATCAAATCTGATAGAAATTTACTGGTCTATAACAGCCCACACACTCATTTGTATATATTTGCTGTCTCTGACTGAGCTCTGTAAGCGTTTGGATTTTGTGACCTCTGGGGCAACAGAAAGAGTAATGGTCTCAGGCATTGTGCTAGAAATTGAGAAGAGACAATTTTCTTTGTGGAATAGCTCCAAAACCCATGAGATTTTTAGGGTTTCCAGTTGCTAAAGTGATTCATTAATTATTTATGTCTTGTGTAATACTTATGTATGTAACACAACTACTAAGTATTTTTATTGAGAATATACACGAGAATAGATAAATTTATTTTCAGTGATGATGATGAGAGCTAAGTTTTAGGGAAGTAGAGTATCTGGCATCAGGATTTGTTCGTTTTGAGGATGACAATTTATCAGTGCATGTGGGTACATGTGTTTTATATTCTTTGGTTTATACACAAGAGCACTCAGCTTCTCTCAGAAGTGCTGCATAACTGAAATGATTACAGATGTTTGCAGTACAGAGTTCCTATCAAAGCTGAAAAATCTACAAAAATTGTATTGTTCAGCTCATACGAGAGCGAAGTTTTAACTTTGTCATTATTACATTGTAACCTAGGCTTGCTGTTATTTAAAGAATTTCATACTCTACTTAGTGGTCTGATTAGCCAAAGGTAGTTTCAAATAGTACTCAAATGCCAAAACATGGTACCTGTAGCAAATCACCTGTCTTTGAGACCGTTTTCTATATGCTAAAGGAACTAGATGAGTTAGCAACTGTGCCTGCTGAGATTTTGTATTACGTGTGCTATTGTGTGCAGTGGCTGTAATAAAAACAAATTATCATTTATATGACATGTGCTACGTACCATCCTACTTCCCCCGTCTCCTTGCCAGTGTCAGTGTCAATGGTCATTTATGTCTCATCTGGCCCAGGTAATATCCGCTTAACTGCCTGTTCCCTTCCTATTGCCTGGTCCTGCATGTGGCATGTTGCCAGGGTGACACCACTGTGTTTATGAAGCAGATGAGAACTAATTGGTCCCTATTAACCTCTCTTCCACTGATGCCTTTCCATCCTCTCGCCAGGCTTTCCGCTGTTTACTAACTGGACTTTAGATCCCTGTTCAGGAATCAGTTCTTCAGATCTTCCTCCTTTTGTACATCTCTCATTTCCTAGCCAGGTCTGCTTCCCCTTTCCCATAGGAACACGTATTTCTTCCTCGAAAGAGCCAGTTATAATTTTATATTTATGGGTGTGATGTTGTAATTAACACCTGTTTAAATGGAAGTGCCATGAAGGTAAGGGTCAGAGAGGACTAGCATTTAATAGGTGATCCTTTGTCAGTGTTTGTTCAGTGAGTTCATTTGGAAATGTTAGGGACCGCTGAATCTCTTTACCCTGTGCCCTTATAGTGATTATTACGATCCTGATCTTTAGGGAAGAAAAAATAAAGCTCAAAACATTTTTAAAGAGTTTTTTTATATATATATATACAGTGCAAAGATAGTGGTGCTGAAATTTATGTGCGTGTTGTCTTGTGTCTGAATCTCATACCCCTGGTTACCTACTGAAGTGTAAGTACTCAAAATGTGTCCCTGTTATTACCATTACAAATTATTTCATCTCAGCTTTTTAAAACTATCAAATTACATGAGTTTTACTGAGATATTTTAGAGTTCAGTGCCAAATATTTATTGCTAGCATTCAGAAAGAAAGTAAAAATGTAGGGTGAAATATTACACACTGAGCATCTTGGACTGTATGGTGACATTTTTCAAATTATCATGTAGGCCAAGTGCTATGAAAACCAATGAGAAGGCCCACCTGACAGGTCAGCAGTCGGGAGAGGGTGTGTTCCGTTCCCTAGTACACTGGGAGGCTCTCGGGTCAAGGTCTGGGTTTGGGCTGTGTACTCACTTCTCAGACATGTAGTGAGATGGTTACATGATTCTAACTCTACGTGGAACATGGTATTACCTGTTATTTTAGGTATGTTTTTCCCAAATATGTATAACACAAGTATCACCATGGCTAGCCCAAGGAACAAATTCATAGCTCCTACCTCAAGTATGTATGTTATTTTATCTGTGTTATATTTAAAATTGTTTTGAATTTTCACATTTTTAGGCAAAGTTCTCCCAAACATCCTTTGCTTGCCATTGTGCCCTACATTCCCTGTTGTCTGGCAGTGACATGATGCGCCCATGAGTGTTACCGGTCCACACAGCCTTGGGATTTGCAAAGTATGTAAGCAAGAAACAAGAGAAATGCATTGGGAAGCCAGCATTGAGACCAGATCTAGCATTTGCAGTTCCGAATTTGCCTATGACCCAGCAGTGATCTGTAACCATGCATACGTATGTGACCTTCTAATTTTTGCAGTTCTAGGGACCCTACATGCTAGGCAAGCACCTACCATTAGCTACATCGTATACTCCTTCCGTTGCTATCTGTTTGTTCTGTACACTGAAGAGGGTACTTGTTTCTTGGTCTTCCTTGTAAAGCTCATGTACAAATCAAAGGAGATAATGGACATATGAACATTTTGTAAACAGACCAATGCTCTTCTAATATAAACAGTTTAATTTAGAGTGTGTTTGGCCTCAGACAGCAAGGAGGCTCGCTCTGAACAGCTTGCCCTGTGATTTCTGACACCCTCCACAGAAAGGGAGGACTAATTAAAAGGGAAGAGTTACAGAGTCAGGACACAAACGCAGGGGGAGAAGGTCCCTTGTTTCTCTGCCTAAAAAAGTAGAAGGGATGAGATAATGAGTTTAAATGGAACTGCAGAGAACTATACAACAATTATGCAGCTAATTACGTCACATTGTATTGCATTGGTTTCAGCAGTATGTTATGGCATCAATTATAAAATGGTACATTAACATCTTAATTTTAAGCCACTATTCAATAGTGAGATCTATTTTTTTCCAATAGAAACACATGAGGAAATGTGGTTTTCTAGCTTTAATTTATAACTGAAAGTTTATCAATAAGGTGTTTTGATTCATAAGGCTTAATTTCATGCTTAGTAGGAGTTGTAGAGTTGTCTGTTGATGATTTATGCATTTGTAATTATTTCTGTCTCTACTTGTAATTCTCCCTTAACTTTCTCTACTTGATACCTTTCCAGATATAAATGCTGGCTTACAGTTGGCCCAGTTTTGCAGCCATGGAGGCTGGAGAAAATCCAAATAAATGGGCATTGTACTCACCAGCCACCAGCCCTCAGCCTGCTCACCTCTGTATGCGAGGACGGTACTATTAACCTTCGTCCTTTTTGAGTCAGAGACTGTTAGGATACAGAAGCTCTTCTCACTACCTCTCCATAAAACATGGTGCATTTTGTTGTGATTCACTATGAGATATTATCATAGCTCATAGAGAAATATTATTAACTTTAATTTACCAAAATTGAGTGCTCTGTGAGACACTGAATCAAGCTGCTTTATCCTAGCTGGTAAACACATTTATTAGAACGAAGATGATTAGTAACTCTCTGAGTCCTACCTAGGCTGCTTCCCACAAACCATGAAAATAATATTCTTATAACCCAGGACATGATGTTTTATTTTATTTCTGCTTGTTTGTACTTTTCTGGAACCTATGCTATGAGACTAATAGAACTACCAGACCTCTCACATCTAGCCTCATAAAACAATTTGTCTTGGAGTCATTTACTTTGTGCAGGAGAACATAGGCTTGGGCCCTTCACTGTAAAGCAGGGTATTGCTGAGCACTTGGTCATAGCTGAAGGTTTTCTATCTAGTACTTAATGATGTGTACATTAACAAGAACTATTTCCTGGGATTCTTTCTTCTAAGGTAAGCATTCTACTATGTTTTCTGTTTTCCTTTTGGACTTCAGGGTATGCTTATAGGGAAGGCCAGGTTCTTAAGTATTCTTGTAGCCTTGATAATGGTCTACGTAACTGTTACATGGCCCTTGTCTCATATAGGAATTGAATTACTTCGGTTTCCGCCCAGCTTGTTAATATTTATGGTTCTGTTATGAGCAAGATACTGGGCACATAGTAAATAAGCAGGTGAGGCTGATTAAATACATAAGTAGTTTGTCTTTTGTCATTTTCCCTTCTTGTAGCCATGGGGAAAGAAATTCAGCAGAGGGGGCTGGGGATTTAGCTCAGTGGTTCTGGCGCCTGTCTTGCAAGTGCAAGGACCTGGGTTCGATTCCTGGTAACCACATATAATACTGGGTGTGGAGACTCACGCCCAGCAGCAACCAGTACCACATTCCACAATGTGGGGCGCGGTGGCTCAGGCCTGTAATCCCAGCACTCGGGAGGCAGAGGCAGGAGGATTGCTGTGCTGTGAGTTTGAGGCTGAGCTCAGGCCCAGCCTGGACTACAAAGTGAGACCCTGTCTCAAAAAACCTAAAAAAAAAAAAAAAAGAAAGAATTCAGTAGAACTACAGAGGTGCCTTCAAGTTCAGAATAATTTGAGTCACCATGTTGGATTTTGGTATCTTGTCATTTGTTAATACTGTCTAGTACTGGATAAGAGCATTGGGCCCTGGAGTAAATCAACTTGTGTTCAGAGGCCTTCTCTTAGGCTTATTAGCTAGAAGTCCTTGTGAACCTAAGTCATTTAACTTTCCCACCTGTAAAATGTGGACTGTAGTGATAAGGAAAATTTATCTGCCTTATATATAGAGGCCTTGGTCAGTGTTAGATGACCAAGCAACTCTCTTAAACATGTAGGAATTAAGAGGTACTATTTGAGACATATTTGGAAATTAATTGAATGTCTAGAAAGGAGAAAACTTAAGCTGTATCTTTGGTGAAATTATTTTTGTTATAAAATATTGTCTGCCTTGTTGCTGGATGGAAGATAATTTTGTAAATACTGATGTTTTTGTCCATCCATCACTACCCCTGCCGAATTATACATATATAAAAATGGAAATCTTCTGAATGTCACATGAAGCCTATTATGTTTAAATGCTAATCCTGGTGTTATTGTAGCAATTATGTGTGATTATATTTAGTGTTTAGTCTTTGGAACCTAGTTAACCATCTAGTAGTATCAGTTACAGGTTTTTTTGTTTCGTTTTGTTTTTTTGTCATTTACCTGGACAGATGCAATTGCATGTGACTAAACTGATACCAAAACAATGCTGGTTTATAACAAATGCTAGTGTTATGCAGGTGTGACTCAGGAATATTATCCCTTTCCCTGAAAAGCTGAGGAATGACGTTACCTTTACTTCTTATGGTAGGTCTAAAAGCTTAGACAGAGCTTGGCATGTAGTGTGTGGGAGATGTCACCCACAGAGAAGGTGTGGGTTTGGTATCCAGCCGACCCCTCTTGAAAACCTCTCCAACTGTGTGTTTCAGGTTTTTGGGCTCATTGCTAGGGCTGGGTGTGCATCTGTGGTGGTCATTCTCTTAAATACATGTTGGTTGATACTACGTCTCTCTGTGCATCTTAGACCACAGGATAGTATGGCAGTATTTGCTAGCTGAGGCAGAAAGGTAGATGTATAGCTCCTCACTGAGTCTTGTACCTTGGTGACTGTGTATTCTGGCTCAATTTCTGAGCAAGATGGTGACAGACATGTTGGTTGGGAGATGGGAAATCTAGGTTTAATTTATAAGAAACACATAATAAAAGCTTAGATACGTTAGAACTGGAAGAAACCTCATGCTTATCTATACTAACTAGTGGGTATTTATTAAGTAGGTACTACATGGCAGGTACCATAGTAAGTGATCTTTCTTCTATTATGAATCATTTAATTCTTGCAATAGTTTTGGAAATTAAGCAGTATTTTATCCTTTTCTATGTACTAGGTATATGCTAAATGTTTTACATATATCATTTAATTTTTATTAGTCTCAATGGGAACAGTGAAAGCACTATTGGAAATAGAAAAGCTGGACTTTGAGGAACTTAAGTGACTTGTTCAAACATAATAAGTACTAAGCAGAGCAGGATGGTGAATCCACAGCTTTCCAACAATAAAAAAACACCCTTCTTACTGTTGAGCTGTCCTGTCTCATCTGTGTCTTGTTGTGGTTGAGGCTGAGATCTGCAGGGAACACCTATTAATGTGAACATTTGCTGTGCTTACACTACTGGGACAAAATTTCATGATACATGGATAAAATTGGCAGGAAGATAATTTGCAAGTGCAGTTTTGTGTTTCCTGTAGACTACTCTAACTCAGTGTAGCCTTTGTCTCTTTATGGGCCTAATGATTCTGGAGGATAATTGGTTTCTTGTTTTTACCTTTATTGTTTTTATAGAAGTTGGTTGTCAGTCTGCTTTGGTGTTTGGAATTAGGGCTGGTGTATTATCATGTCATGAAAGATTTTCAAGATCCGATGACATTTCTAATTTGTGTAAAACTTTTAAATGTACATTGTGATGTTTCACACAGACATTAGTTTTGATTAAACAAATATTTTTGTTCTCTTCAACGGCCTAAAATTAATATGTTATTTATACATAATGAGAATACTACTGTTATGGGTGAATGTTACGTTTTCATTCTCTCTCTCTCCATCATTCTTTCTCTGTTGCTTCTTCATTGCCTTCCTGTCTTTAGTTTCACTTCTTTCCTTCAGAATTTATCACATTCTTCATAGTATTAACATAAAATAGTCATTTGTAGTCATTTATTATTTAAGGCTTTTTAAAATTGACAGTATCTGTCATGGTCCCACAGATATTTTTATATTCACACTCTTTCTGGCCAGGGCTTATACACAAAAAGGCACATGAGCAGAGATAATCTGTCTTTGAATTCATATGTCACTTGCATCATTTTGCCTGACAAGAGCAATCAAAGTAATGTGTTTACTATCAGAAAGTACTTGGCCACATTTATTACTGATCTGTAAAGTGCTATATTTTAACTCATATCTTTCCTGTTTTTTTTTCTGTGCCCAATAGATGAGTAATCGGGTTCCACTCGTAGTTTTTTGATGACATACAAATCATAGTTACCATTACTTACTCTTCAGCCATTATCACCTCATTACATTGAACAGCTTCTCAGCCATGAGCTTTGCTGCCAGGATGTGGGAAAGCTTTTCCATCTCTGTACCTAAGTCCCAGCAGGCTGCTGTCAAAACATTTTCCAGCCCAGGACTGATCACACATATCCATAATCCCTGTGCTCTGGGACATTGAGGCCAGAGGATCACAAGTTCACAGCCAGCCTAGACAACATAAGGATTTAGAGATACCCTTTCTCAAAAAAAGGAAATAAAAAATAAGTGTGTAGAGATGTAGTTCAGTGCAGAAATGTTGGGTTCAATCCCCTGAGCTACAAAAACAAAAACAAAAACAAAAAAACTCACAGAAGTGACCCAGCTGTTGTCCACCCATCATCAGCATCATGAGGTCTCTTTTGGAAACACCTCTGCTTATTAAGAGCAGACAGAACAAACACAGGCTAACAGTTAGGAATGAGTGCTAGTCATCTCGAGCTCTACCTGGCTGCTGAGGCTGGATCAAGCACATCTGGACTTCAATATCTGAAAAGCTGAAATAAAATAAAGATATCTGAATACACTGATGCTTCATGCCCTCATGAGCAGATATCTTTGCTTCTTTGATATTTCTGTGAACAATATAGAAAACAATAATAACATCTTTATGATATTTTCCAAGTTCCTCTCTAATAATACTAATAACCACAAAAATCACACTACTCATTGTGCTTTTCCTATTCTTTTAATATAAGATGTATGCAGGAGAAATCCCATTATCAGCACATACTTTAATTCAAATCAGTGCTTCATTCTTATCAGTGCTGCCCTATGTTCTGTTATGCACTGTGAAGTCATGCTTCCTGTGAGAAGTCTTTAGATTTTTTCCCAGTTCTACTTGGTTTTGCTATTGGAGATGATATATCTGAAAACACCCTTTGAACATATCCTTTGAACATGGGCAGTCATAATACAGATGTTCTAAAGCTCTGACCTTGAGAGAGGAATATCCAGTTGCCAGGAGCGGTTAAGGCTTATTCCCTATCATTCAAGAAGATATAATAAGTTCTATATAGTTTTGTTGTCACATAACAGCCACTTTTTTCATTTCTGTTTTTATATCATTTTTCCTTCAATGGGAAGGCTCTTGTCCTCTCACCTTCTTCCCTAATATTCCAATAATGGAGTCTGAGAGCCAGCCTCCTGGTTGAGTATTACTATTCTGAAGTGTTGGTTTCATTGCAGTTCGTTCACAAACCCTTCAGATTAGACAGTTCAGTATTATCACACCTTCAAAGAATTAGATGATCAAAAACTGGATGATTTACGAGGCTTTTAATCCCAACAACAAGAGCGTAATTGAAGAATTAAATCAAGGCCAAACAAAAGAAAACTCTACAGTGCTCTGGAACAAAAGGGAAGCAACCCATTGCCTTTTCAGCAGATGGCATCCAAAGTCACGGTGCCAGTTTAGGGGAGGGGCGAGGAGATAAAACACATCAAAACATCCTTTTTCCTTTCTGCATTCCTGTATGGTTTCTGACTCACCTAACAAAGGTAGTCCTGATTCCTACGTGTTACACATTGTAGTTGTCCAATTGGAAATGTAAGCAATAAAGAAATTAGTCCTAGAATAATTGCCATGCTACAATGGACTATATTATAATTTAGAACACTGGAGAGGCAACCTGTGTTACGGAAATAATGTGGGTTTTGGATTAAAGCAACTGGGAGCAAATCCCAGCTCTGCCAGCTACTGGGTTACTTGTACTGTGCGCGAGGTCCCTTGAAAACTCAGGGTGGAGAACAAACCTTTAGAGCAGTCTTGGAGGTCAAGGGAGGGCCTGGCACATAGAAATTATTAAATAAGTGAGAGTTGTTATTGTTAATGCTACAGGAAAATATGTGAAGAGACTCTGAAAGCTATAAAAATAGTTTTATACCCCCATAAAACTTACTCTCTGTTTCTTCCTCCCTTGGTCTCTATCTCTCCCTCTTCCTTTTCTTCTTCAGGAAAGGTAACCAAGAATTAAGCCACTACAGATATCTTTGCTAAGATAGACTTTAAGGAGGGATATAAACCTCCATTCGTACTTTTTTGACTTTTGAGTATTGTCAAGCCACCCAGTTATTCAAGAAATGTTGATTGAGTGGCTGTTGTGCACTGGGAGATTAGTACCCTACATAAGAATGGTAAGATCCAACTCTGAGAAAGTTACACTTAGAGAAGAAACAAACACTCATAAAGAAATATGGAAAAAACAATTCCTGGAAGTTGTAAGAACTCGGAAGAACAAGTTATTAGTTAAAGATGAACAGGGGGAAAGACACCTTTGCAGAGCCAAGGGGTCAGTTAATGTCCCATTAGCAACAATGCAGTTGCTTATTACAGGTGTTTATCCTCATGGTCTGCCAATTGAGATCAGCCTAGGTGATAATGGTTGGTGTTGGCAGAGCAGCTGTAGGTGGGCTGTGCTTGCAGGTGACGGGTGAAGCCCAGAGCCATTCTGCAGAGCAAATAGCCAGTAACTACTTGGGGTGGCTGCTGCCTGGTGATGATCAGCAAGTGGTGAATCCCACAGGAGGCCTTCACATGTTGCTAATGTGTCCTCACCCACAGCAAGCCACAAGGCCAAACCCAGTGTCAGTAGGCTGGTATGTCTGCTCACCGATGTAGTCGATGCAGAAGAATGACTATATGATGCAAATTCATCAGTGTTATCATTGTGTTACTCAACTTTCCATTCCTGAAAGGAAATACCTAAAAAGCCAACTTAAAAGGGAGAAAATTGTATTTTGGCTCACAGTTCTGAAGCTTCCACCCATGGTTGCTTAGTCTGTTGCTTTTGAGTGTACTACAGGTCAGCATATCATGGTGGGAACATGTGGTAGTGGAACCTGCTCGCATTGTGGTGGATAGGAAGCAAAAGGAATGGAAAAGGAGGGAAAGACTTCACTGACCTAACTTCCTTCTCTACATCTCTACTGCTAGTTTCCATCATCTCCTGATAGCCCCACAGGCCAAAACATGGATCTTTCTAGGATATTTAGACAAAGAAAACTTTAGCAAAGGCCTCCTGTTGGTGTGTTAAACCTCGAATAGTGGTGAACCAACCATGCTAAAATCATACCATAAGATGTGGTGTTGAGAGTGGGGGATTCACTCGGGGGAGAAAAATAAGTGCTATCTACAGTGTCATCTGAAATGGGTCGTTTGAATTGTAGACTAGTGTTCTTTCTTTTGAAATTGTTGATGAAAGTAACCCTGAATCACTGTTTTTTTTTAAAAGATAGTTACTAGCATGGGGTTAAAAAATATTAATCTTCAGTGAATTTGGAGCCCTAGTATAATTTTCTGCACAGAAGGAAATTGTGATCTTCAGTGTAATAGGACATGAAATTCATATTTCTTCCTAGGCATCAGTTGCTGTGTACCAAAGACAATGATGGACCATATGCAGTGTTCAGGAGCGGATAACCGAAAAATCAGTTGCATGATCATTAAACCTCCTACTCACAAAGAGTATTAATTAAAAACAACAAAAAGGTTGTTTTGTAAGGATTTCTTTGAAAATGCTCTGTTGAAATTCCAAGCTCCTTACTACTACCAGGCTGGAAAGATAGGGCCCTCTGTAAAGCGTCCAACTCAACGCATGGTGGGAGAGTTCATCAGTAGTACCATCTGGGGTGGAGCAGAGATAGTTGTCAGAACTGTACTTAGACCGAAGGACACCCCTGCACCATGTGGAGAAGGATGCTGCTGCTGGGTGTGATTTCTGTTCCGTCTATGGGCTTAAAAGTTCAAGTCTTAAGACCAGAGTTAGAACTGTAATATGCTTCCTAGCCTGTGTCATTTTCAAGGGAAGTTGTCCAGTAGGGGCAGCATGTCAGGGTGAGGGGGTGCCAACTGGGAGAGACTTGGGATGGTCCCTGGGGTAGGTAGAGATGTGGAAAGCATGGTCATCCAGGCAAACTGAGTTTCAAAGGAGCTGCTTAGCTGGGAGAACTCTTAACTGTGCTCATGGGAGACAGTGCCCATTAAAAATCTGCTGGTCACGGAGAACGGGAAGCCATGGAAGTACAGTGCGATCCTTTGAAGAGCTCTCACCCCTCTGACCTCTCTAGTCTCTGCCTTGTAGATTTGCACAGTGCATACATAGCAGTTAGCGGCAGGGCAAGGACATCAGGGAAAAAGCCAGAGCCCACCACACCTTTCTTCAATGAGAGCTGAATTGGAGGTGGGAGGCAAAGCTGTCTCAAGAGAAGAATGAACTGTGTGTTTACCTGAGCTGTAGAAATTCCGATTTCTCCACCAAGACTGCCACTCAGTGAGGTCGATGTGCATGAGAAGAAACACTTTTGGAACTGCCACTGTTTTCATCTGAGGTATGACTTGCTTAATCACACAGTAGATTTTGGAGTAATGATAACCAAAAGTATATTTGTTTTTATTTATGTTTACACCTTTGACTCTTACTTAACCCTCTCATTAGCATTTACTAGAAGAGGATGACAGGAGCATTGTTTAAAGAATTATAGATTACCCTATGTACAAGAACTGTAAGGTAATTACTGTCGACCCCCTTTTACAAATAAGCAAGTTAAATCCAAAGAAGTTGAAATGATTGTTCAAGGCCAATGCTGCACATTGGAGCTAGAATTTCAGCAAGTTCTATTTTAGCTACCTCTTACTGACTCTGATTCCTTTGCCTTGAATAGCCATCCCTTTTGTGTGGAAAATGGCCCTCTATACCCTTCTCGGTCCCTCTCCAGTCCCCAGCCCAGGCAGGTTCACCCCTAGGCATTGCTGACATGGTATGGGTCAGTTACACCCTCACTCTGGTTACTCACTTTGTCCCTGTTCCTTACATGCGACCTGTGTTTGTGTGAACTCTGAATTACTTTTGACCATATATACATGTGCGGCTTAGCAGATACTTCAGTATATACCTGTCAGCAGCTCCCTGCAAGCAGGTCAGAGCCTGCTAGATGCATGTTCCACGAGATCTCATCTCCTGCTGTTGTTTTATCCAGGGTGACTAAGGAGAACTCTCTCCCTGATATCCTGAGGATAGCATGTCAATTACTTGTCTTCCCTCTTTCCCCTGGGATCCATCCTCCTCCTGTAACTGGAGAAATCATTGCATCTGCGTCTCACCTAGCGGGGTCTATATTGGCAATGGCACCTTGTTAAAATGAAGGGTTGTCTCTCATATTACAGATAATGTGAGACAAACTACATTTTCTGCTTCCCAGCAATAGGGTTTGCTGAAGATAAGGTCCAGGGAGAGTTCTTAGAGGTGTACCCTGAATCCAATCCTGTTTTTTAAAAACAGCAGTTTTAAAGATTGTTTCTATTAAGGAAAGGGTAGAAGGAGTTGTAATTTTGATTTGGTAGGAACTGTGGTGGAGCAAGTGAGATTTTGCAGCGAAGTAATGAATACGAGGAAAATACACATCCATGCAGGCAGCTGACAGAGTACAAAGCTGTTCTTGTGTGTCATCTTCAGTCTGGATCTGTTGTAATAAACCACTCATACTTTAATGCAGTCTCACTAACGCTTGTGCACTTGTGCCCCAAACAGCAGCCTCTGGGTTTCCATCTTCCTAACTAAGGCTGACCTCTCGGCTGGATATTCTCTTAGGTATTTACTATTTTTCTTTAACCAATTGTTAAGTATTCTGTGAAATCATATTTGAAATCATGGGCTTCATGCATCTATTATATATAAAGTATATCATAGTATAGAAATGATTTATTTAGAAGCTGGGAGTTATAGCACATGCCCATACTACCAGGACTGTGGGAGCCTGAGGCAGGAGGACCACAAGTTCAAGTCCAAACAAGGCAAATTAGCAACTTAGGAAGATTTTGTCTCAATTTTTTTTTAAAAAGTAAAGAACTGTAAGGACTAGCATACTGTGAATGCCCTGGTTTTGAACACCAATATTGCAAGAAATACAGAAGGTATTCTGTGCATATACAATAGAATACACATTTGAGAATATGGACATAATGTCTGTTTAAAAAACATTCAGAATTAACCCTGTGATTATTTGCTGTGACACTTATCAGATGATTTTCACTAAGTTCAATTTCTTTGATGAGAAAAATAATGAGAGGAAAGCTTGGGGTGTGCAGAAGGGTATGAAATTTATATTAGGATTTTTCTTTTTTTGAGATAGGTTCTTGCTTTTTTTGTAGTTCAGACTGGCCCTGAGCTCCACATTGAACTCACAGCAATCCTCCTCCTTCTGCCTCCTGAGTGCTGGTATTGCAGGTATAAGCCATCACGCCTGGTGCTGTGGTATGGTATGTGGTACTTATTGCTGCTTGGCATGAGTGTCCACAGCCAGCATTGTTGTGGTTAACTGTGACTGAACCTGGGCCCTTGTGCTTGTAAGGCAGGGGCTGGAACCACTGAGCTAAATCCCCGGCCACTTCTATTAAGAATATTTTATGGAGATCTTCATTAGGCTCCTCACATTTCTCAGGATATAAAGAGCTCTCCTTTCAAAAACACTTCCCAGTAATACTGGAAATAGTTTTGTAGTCTCTTATTCTTTCTTTTGTGCATGCGTTCATTCATGCAACAAGTGTTTGTTCACTGACTGCTTTCTAGACACTGAAATAGGATCTTGCTTGTTTTTTTAAAATTTTATTTAGAGCGAGGGTCTCATTATGTAGCTCTGACTGTTCCTGAATACACTGTGTATCTATACTGGCTTCAGACTTGTGGTAATCTTCCTGCCTTAGCCTCCTTAGTGCTTGATTACAGATGTGCACCCCTCTGGTTGGACCCGGGAGTTCCTTGTTCTTGAGGAGCTAAGAATTTAGGGTGGGGAATGGGTAAATGCATCCCTTGTCCCTGTTGTTGGAAAAAGTGTTCATTGGACTTGTAAAACGTAAGATCTTCGATGAAGCTCCAGAAAGAGATAGCTGATCGCTTTCGGGAATGTCAGGTAGTGTTAAGCGTGTCTGTAACAAAATGCATGACAGTCTTCAATGGGGAGAATTCTTGCTTTTAAATCCTGCCTTCGTTTCAGAACAAATAATTTATCTGCCCCAAACCAAGGCTCATAAATACTGTATCTCTCATCCACAGTGACCCATTTGGGCTTGTAGTGAGTTACCTTAGAAATTTCTCTTGCTGTCTTTTTTCTGGACAAAAGCTTGAGATGTGCTGTATTTTGGATCGAAAAATCTCCTTTCCCCAAAGTGTCATTTTATTCAGAGCTGAGATTTTTAAAGTTCATTTAATTATGGGGCACTATACTAATGAGTTCTTAGAGGAATGTGCTCTGAAGAGGTGGGGTCATATCAGAAGAGGCAGATTGCTGGTGGCCCCAAAACCCCCATAGTGTATCACTCTCTTTCTCTTTCTGTCTCTGTCTTTCTCCTCTCTCAGGATTTGCATCTGGTAACCATAGATGGAACACTTTGATCTGTAAAACAAAATAAACCTTTAAGTTTCAGGTGTTGGTTATTTTTTCCCAGTAATGAGAAAGGTGATTTGAAAAATTAGTATCAAGAGTAAAGCCATTATTATGTCTATACCTGACTGTGTGGTTCAGGAGCCTTTGAAATTGGTTTGGAGGAGGAGTTTGGAAAGGTTTGGAGATGTGGGCTAGAGAAGTCCTAGAATTTGTGAACAGTACTTGATAGGTGTTAGTGTCAGAAATGAGGAGACAAGAATGTTGAAAGGAATATGAGCAGTGCAGATCAAGATCAGGAGATCTCTTTGGGAAAGGGACTGCACCAGCATTTGGAGTAGAGCCTTTGTGACCTATGCTGTGTCAGAGAGAATTTCCTACATTTTCCTTACATCGTAATTCGTCTTTGGAGACAGAGTTGAAGATAATGAACAAATTAACTGATGGGTGATATTTCAAGGCAATTCAATAACTAGGCAGTGGTGTGGATAGTGCTGGTAGCTTTTAGCCAGATTTATGGTGAAAAATCAGCACCAGAACACAGAGCCAAATAATAAGAAGCTTCACCAGAAAGGATTTACCACTAAAGTGGTGGCAAAGCAGAGTGGTTGCTAAAAAAAGACTAGCAATTAAAGAAGCCAACTTTTTTGCATTAGGATAATGAGAAATATGGCTTAAATGTGTTTCAGAAATTGGCAAGATTCCATGCCTCACAGGCTTAAGGGTACAAACCCATAATGCTTTCATTTGAGAGGAGACACCCTAAGACCTCTGTTAAACAAAGATTACCTAGGGAGTCAGTTCCCTGGGATTCATCTCATTGTGTTCACTCATCCTGGCATTGAGTCCTGCAGCCATCTTCCAGTGGGACCTGGTTAATGCTGAAGTTGGTCACTGTCCTTTGCATTGTTCATATGGTTCTGGTTTTTGGCTCATGTAGAAATGCAACAACTTTACGACGAAGAAAACTTATAATCAGATTTCAGAAGAAGACTTGGGTAGCTAGGTAGTGTGCTCCTGAGAGGGTGGTTGGGGATGCTGGGGGATTTGAAGAATGTGACTTGGAACCTCCGTTGTAGAATGCTGCAGACAGTGAGTGGAGTAGACCCCAGAGAGCCTACATGGGCTGCAATCATCAAGGCCATAGGAGTCAGACCACCTAAGCTCACTGGAGCCTTTATCACCACATCCTGCCTTAGGTCCTGGATATAGAGGCACAGGATTTACTTTCCCTGTTGGTTTTGGTTTTGTTTTGTTCTGATTTCTTTCTGTGGCCCTGTTTCTTCTCTTTGCGGTAGAATGGGATGTTTAACCTGTGACAATATGTGTTGGAACTTAGCATTCTTTTTGTTAACTTTCTTTTGATTTTTATAGATTCACTGCTAAAAGTTTGTCTTGCATCTCAGAGGAGACTTTGGATTTGGACTTTTCAGCAAAGCTGTAACTGTTAAGAGTTTGGTGACTGTTAGGGACTGACTGTATGCATTTTGCATAAAGAAATGGACATAGGCCTTTTGAGGGCCAGGGGTGGAATGTTAGGGTCTATAGGTAATGCTTCCCCCCCCCCAATTTTTTTTCATGGATTCAGAGGAGGGGCTTTTGGAAAGTGACTGGATTATGAGGCACTGTACTTATCCGTGGATTTATCCGCTAATGAATCCAGAGCTGAATGTCCTGTGAGGAGGTGGAACCTCTTTAGAAGAACTTGGCCCCTGGGGGATGATATAGAAGGGTGTGTTCTTGTAAGCCCCTCCCCCAGTCCTTGCTTCTTGCTGTTGCCTTTTGAGCAGCTTTCCTCCTCCAGGTCTTGGAGCTGGCTGGTCTTGAACTGAACTGACTGAAACTGCGAGATAAAATGAATGTCTCTTGTAAGTGCAAGTGTCAAGGATTTGGTCCCAGCAATGAAAAAACAATATATTCAGGCCAAAGTTGTACCCTGATACCCTTTCCAGATGGCATGCCGCCACCTCTCTTGTGCTCTGAAAAGGCTCATTCCTTTATTACTTTTGGTTTGTGTTCAGACAGATACTTAAATAGCTGCATGAAGACAAAGAATGTTGAAAATATTCATTATGATATTGTTTATAAATTCAATAATGAGAATAGCCAAAATATCCACCAATAAGGGATTGGTTTAATACATGAATACACTACAATATTTTATGAAGTTGTTCTTTAAAAAAAGGTAGAATATATACGTTAATTAGGAAAGTCTTCTCAGTACTTGAAATCAAATAGGTTACAGAACAACATCTGAAATATTATAACCTTTGCATAAAAGGTAAGTTAATATGTACATAAAATGTATGTTGGAATGTATTTCAAACACGGGCCCAGAAAGGCTGTCATGGAGAAGCTGGTTTATTAAGTGCCCAAAATGGGAATTTTTATTAGAGATGTTTAAGTACATCTGTATGTCTTGCATTTTTGTATTTATAATTTGCAGAAAAACTAAAATTATTTTAAATTATGGAAAATAATAGGAAAATTTGGAAAGCGGTTCACATAGCAGAAGTATAGTATAGCTAAATGTGTAGGTTTGTGGTGTATGACGCATGTCCACAGGCTGGTTCTTTCATGCCCCTACTGAACAGCAGGATGCTGTCTGGGTCTGAACCCATCAGTCTTCTTTTTGCAACCCCAAACCTCAACCCTTTCCACATGCCCCAGTTTTTAACCTTGACCTAGAGCTAGAAGATCTTCTTTTCCTTATTTGTTCACCTTCCATGTACCTGCAATGTGTCTTTCATGCATTGTTGTCATTCCTTTTTTATTTTCTACTCTTTTATAACACATTAGCTTCGCCTATTGCCATGGCCGCCTTTCCTGACTGTCTACTGTGTACATCTGTCCTGGTAGCAGAATGCCCTTTCTAAAACAGAGAAATAATAATTTTACTGCCTTAATTAGAAAACTTAAATGAATACCCATTATTTGTGGATGAATAGAAATGTTCCTGTTTAGTCTTGAAGACAGAATACAACTGATCTCACCAGTTATGTCCTCACCAGTGTTCTGCACACACTTCTGTTCATTTCCTGGCCATGTTCATTCTGTTTCTTTTTCATCTTTTGTTTCTTGCATTTGCTTTCTCATTGTGTTGTACTGTGTCATTGCTTAAGGTATGCTGTCTTAGCTTATGGTCATTGTAGCAGTACTAATCTCCTTTTTCTCTCATCCACGATTGAGCTTTTGTAGTGTGACTTCCTGGACCTGATATCGTGCTAAGTGTGAAGGTACAATAATAAAGGAAGCTGACTGTGAAACCTTACCTTCCCTTATACCAGGGAAACCCCAAGAAATCAACTAAATGGTATTGGCACCTTTGGAGTGATCTGGGGAGAGAATGAACTTGGAACTGAAAAGGAGAACATGGTAATGGCTCTGTGGGCAGGGGTGGGAGTGGAAAGAAGGATACAGTCAAACCTGGAAAGTTTAAAGGAGTCGGTCATGAGGTCCTGGGGCAGAGCATTGGAAGCACGTATATTACCTGAGGTTGTATACAAAGACCCTGAGGGAAGAAAGGATTTATCTGTAGAAATCTGAAAGAGGAAATTTAGTAGCAAACAACAGCAGACAATGGAAAATAGTGGAAGAAGATAATGTTGGAGCAGTGGTAGCCTTAAAAGTTAGCCTTTAAAAGTTATAAAGAATTCAGATTTTACTACAAGTGCAGTGGCTTGCTGTTAAAGGGTTTAAAGCAGGAAAGGGAGAGGAAAAATCCACCTTGACCCTTTTCTGCATTCCCCTTAGTACCTTGTGATGTCTTGTATATAACTGGTGTTCAGTAAGTACTTGTTCCTTTATTGTATGCTGTGGCTATGATTGATTATAGAATTACCTACACTTCAGCATAGGATGGATTCAGTTCTTTACATCTGTTTTTATCCTGCAAGCTAGCTAAGTTCTTAAAAAGGTAACTTTCCTATTAATCTCTTGTTTTCAGTTTAGTAATCACAGACTGAATGATGGCTTTGCTTTTACATTTAAAAATTGAGTAGTCTGGATAATTGAAATTTCTTTTAAATCCTGTTGAGTGGTGTTTTATTTTCTTTTTCCTTACCAAAAGAATTTTCAGTGTTTGACGTCAGAAAGCCTTGTGCACACTCCAAAAATCTGAAGAAGAACACACACATCTTTTAATGTTTAGAACACAGATAGGGATTGGCCATTAGCAGAGGAGAATAATGTGAACCTGGAAATCAAAGACCCTGGTGCAGAGTCGTTCACTTTCTAGACTTCCCCATACTTGATTGTGCTGCCAGCTCTTTCTTTTTCTAGATTGTTTTCCGCTGCACTATAATGGTAAACAGATTACTTAAGATGTATGTGCATTACTTTCTGTCAATGACTTTTAAGAAATGCATTAGTAGTGGAGAAATTTGCTCTTTACTGATTGACTAACAAAATGGAGTAATCAGTACATCTGCTTATAAATAGTCACTATTCCAGTTCAAAAGGAAATGCTGGGAAGATGGGTTTGTCAGCTAAATCTTCGTCCCAGTATCTTCGTTTAGCAGTGGGAGGTAAGGCTGGTATCAGGGCCTGACTACAAGGACACCAGAACTACTAAAACTGCTCATTCTGGACAAAGAAGTGGCTCTCTTCTGTGTTTGGACCTATCTCTAGAAGGAAGGCTGAATGATCCTTCCTATAGAGTAGGAAAAGAAATGAACATTGACACATAAAGCCATGCTGTAGCTCAACCAAGTCTTTAGTAATCTCATGGCAGATATTTGTGTCACACTATTTTCTAGGTGTTTCACTTCATCCTCTCCCAAATACACTGAGTTTTTAGGAGAGATAATTTGGTTGGAGATAAAAGAGTAAGACCACAAGTAAAAGATGATGAAACCAGAGAGCTCCAGATCAATCCAGATGTTGCAGGCAGAGGAACCGGTGGATTGGGCCAAGGTTTTTGAAATCCAGACTCCAAGGTTTTTGAAATCCATGCTGTTATGACTGCCTCATATTCTGCAGGTATGTTGTTGTGTGCACTGGAATTTGAGAAGCATCCCAATGTTTTTTGGAGTTTCATCTTTCAAATGCAAAAGATAACAAAGGTAGCTAGTGGGTTGGAGAGACTGGTTTCTGAGTGGTAGCATTTAGGCACTGGTCTTTAGCAAAGCTTCATAATCGCCATGATGTTCTAGGTACAATACTAAAAGTGCACACATGATTCAAAGAAGAGTACAGGAAAACCATGGCCTGCTGAGCCCTCCAGTAGATGAAACACTGATTTTTAGACAGATGGTGCAGCTCAACATGGAATAAATGACAAGGAATCTCTTTTCCAGGTGGAACAACGGGATTAAATATTAAGTCACTCATCCTGGGGTAGGAAGAAAACATATTTCCCAAAGAATTCAATATTTTCAGTCAGAGCACGGAATGTACATGGAGGTGTGGGCAGCGCAAGATACTGTGAGGATGAGTGCGAGCTGACTTCTCACCACAGAACTTACACTGAACTTTGTGGCATGCTTATGGATATTTGAGTTCTAAGACAGTTGACGAAATTAAAACTTGGGTCTTTCTAAGTACATCTCACTTCTCACCTTCCCCTTCTGTTCAAGATTTGTTTTTCTGTAGAGCGATTATAGGAGGAGGTAATGAGAAAACTTTGCTTCAAATTCTAGAATGCTGAGTTTCAACTTGAGCCGAAGTCATGGGTCACTTGATGACATTTTCGGCTTTGGGAAGGATAGGCTATTAGCTTTATTGTGGGCTGTTGTGGTAGAAAGCTTTTATCAGAATTTTCGGGCCACTGCTACTGATAAGCTCGAAGTGAACTCTGAATTGGAGGACAGCTGGGGCGCGTTGTAACATTCTTTTCTATCCAGAGCTAAAACAGAAGAATGAAGGCTATTTTTTTCCTTTGTCTCTCTTGAAGACAAATAACTACAAACTTACTTGGATAAAATCAATTTATTATTTTTACTGGAGGCCCAAGTCCAAGATCTGATTAACCTAAACTTATGTCTTCAGGAATTACTCTTTCTGGACTCTTCTGTTGTTGGCCTTTAGTGGGTCCCTGTATTCCTTGGCTTGTAACCCCTTCCTCAGTCTTTAGTGTGCCTTCCGATTGTTTGCCTCTGTTACCATATGCTCTTCCTGTTTTTCTCTGTCATAGTTCCCTCTGAGCACGTCCAGGATATCTGCCTCTTCTAGCTGCAAAAGTTTCCTTTGCATGTATGCAGTAGCATGCAGTAGCATTCATGTTTTTCAGGGGTAGGGTCAAAGGTTTCTGGAGGGTTTTGTTCAGCCTTCCATAGTCCCCTGTGTTAAACTTGTAGGTTTCAGTAAGAGTAGTTTTCCTGATAGCGTGTAGACCACAGGGATGTGGTGCACATTTCACTGGATAGTTTATGGAGATCTTTTTGCACATAGAGGATCTTGAATGTACCATATAGAACTATACAAACAAGAATCTGTGACTGAAGCATGGTATTTGAGAGTTTCTTATGCCTCACTTGAGAAGGGAGTTAATAGTTTAGTGTGAAGTTCCTTTAATAACTCTAGGAAGAACATTTGTTTTTAAAGAGTTCAAGGAACTGCTATTCCATTATTGTCCTGGGACATTCAAGGAATTATTTGTACTTTCAAGGCACATTCTCTGTCTTTAAAGGATTTGTGTGTATGTTATATCTTCCTAATAGATTGGAAACATCTTCAGGGCAGAGCCTGCCCACCTACCTCTCCTCCTTTTCCTTTTTGCAGTGTTAAAGATTGAATGCAGAGTCTTCCCACTCACTATATTCCCAGCCCTTTTAGATGGTGCTGTGTTTCCCAGGCTAAACTCAAACTTGTGATCCTCATGTCTCAGCCTCTCACAGTCCTGGGATTTTAGTCATGTGTTGCAATGCCTGGCCTATTTTTTCACTTATTATTCACTTCAGATTTTGTATTTACTCTACCTAAGGGATCACATAACAATGCTTGAAATATAATTAAGTGTTTCCAATGTATTAATGTTCTCATGCTCATAAAAACCTGTGAGACTGATGCTCAGGGATGTTGTATGACTTGGCCAAAATTAGACAGTTAGTAACATACACTGCTGATGTTCAAACACTCCGATTCCTGTACCTGTGCTTTTATCAACTCTACTTGGCTCCTTTTGCCTACTGCAGTATGTACTCGATGGATGATAATTACTGTGTTATAGCCAGCACAGCACTTTTACATACATTACCTCATTAGATCCCCATTAGAGAGTGGCAGGCGCGTATCACCTGCCTCTCTGTTGTAGCAGTGAGCAAACAGGCTCAGAATGGCCAGTGTGCTCATTTATTCACGCCTTCAGTCCTCATTATAGAGACTTTCCCTGAGCCTCTGTGTAGTGCCATGCCTGGGCTGCCCCTTATGAAAGAGTAGTAAGCAGAGGAAGTCTTTGGCCTCCTGTGCTGTGGGCAGCACACGTGCCGTATCTGCTGCAGAGAAAATTAGAGTAACAGGAAACCAGGCCATTGGCTTCTTTGTTCAGGGAGTACTGATCAGTGCATTTTTCATTTCTAGTAAGAAAAAACTATTGAAAATACCTAAAACTTAAAGGTATTTATTAACCACATTGCTAAGAAAATCATTGCTTGTAAACCAGCTTTCAGGCTGACTCTTGAAGTATATGTGAGATTACTAAAACTTGGGGTTGGATTTACTCTTCATTGGTTGCCCCTTTGGCTTGACATACTTTTGTTGTTGGACTCCAAAAAAGAAAGAGGGCACTTCTATCTCTAGTTCCAGGAAATATAGTTTCTTAGGAAGTCTTGGTTTGGCTGAATTACTGAACGTCACCATGACCAGAGCATTGGGGAGTCTGTTTGGCCAGACCGAGGCCCTCTATGCCTCTCTTCTCTCCCTTACAACCCTCAGTGTTGGGGAAATAGCCTTCTGATTAGCAGTGGAGAGGAATAGATTTCTGAAAGGCAGATTTTACAAATAGAACATGAATAGATATTCTCTGTTGAGTCATGTAGACCAATTAGCTATGCTTTAAATATAACTATGTTTTTACAAACCATTATATTATAGAAATCATGAAATAAGAACTACAGTGTTTCTGCGGGAAATGGCCCTGTGGTCACCACAATCAAATTTGTTCAATGATATGTCAAACATAGAGACTTTACAAAAACAGTATCATGACTTTATGTATAGAAACTTCAGTGACCATGGCACTTTATTTGAAATGAACTGGTGTGTGCTTTTGGAGATGGAAAGGAGGATAGCTCCTGCTTATGAGTGGGAAATAAGAGAAAGAGAGTTAGCAAAATTTGCTGTTGTTCGCAGCCTTAAATTGCATAGGATTTTCTCTTGCCTTTAAGAACAAGTCTTTGAAGGTATGCATTTGCAATTGATAACTTGCTTTGTCAAAGTTGAAAATTTGATCCAGTCCCTCCTTCAGTTAATTCTGATAAAATTACTTTGTAGCTCTCTTATCTGCCCTTGTGACTTCCTGTAACAGTTGGAGGCTTTGGAAATTTGTAGAGATAATTTTGAGACCATGAAAAATAAATGCATTGCTACTGACACAGAAAGGAATCTCAGCCATATGACTTGGTAGTTTCTGCTTACAGACTTCTTAGATGAATGATGCTTTTTCTTTTATTGTCAAAAAGAACATTTCTGATTTTTTTCTCTATTTGTTGTTTAACCTATAAGCTTAGTATCTTACTAGTTCTTTTACATCACAGGTGCTGCTCTTATTTCTGAGTCAGTAACTCTTGGAATTGTGTAAGCGATGGACATTTATTTTTTAACATTGTCTCTTGTGATCTCAGCTGTGGATTTCCTTATGCCTATTGTTCAGAAGGATCATGCATTCTCTTCTTTTCTTTTTTTTCCATTTTTTTTACTCAAGCCTTAAAGCTTTTCTTTTGTTGGCAATTTTTGATATTTTTTAATTTAGATATTTAGATATGAATGGGGCGTTGAGAGAATGTTTTCTCATATGGATAAATTGACAAATGCAAAGAAATAACGAACAGCATTTTGTGTTATTCAAAATAATAACAAAAAGCATTAGCACAGTGCCATGGTTTGGATCAGGAGTATCTGCCAAGGCTTGTGTGTTGGAGCCTTGTTCTTCTCCTTGGCGGTGTTGGGAAGTGGAATCCTGTAAGATCTAGTGTCTAGTGGGATATCTTTAGCTCACTGGGGCAACAGTGAGAACCCTGCCTCTTCCTTTTTCTGTTTTCCTCTTGATAGCTGTGAAATGCATGGGCTTCCTCCAGCACCCGCTCTTACCATGATGAGCTGTTTTGGTACAGGTCCAAGAGCACCAGGGCCAGCTGACCATGGTCTGAAACCTCTGAAACTGTGAGCCAAATGAACATTTCCTGTCTAAGTCGAGTATCTCAGTTCGTAGAGCATAAGCATCCAACATTACTTTGGGAGGCTATAAGGCCGTATGTTTATTTGTAGGCTACTCTAGTCATTGTTTAAAACCCATTTGGAATAGCTTTCATTTTGCCTTTGTCTCTAGACCCATTTCATACCCTATTAAAAGTCATTTCACTATTCTGTAATTACCTCTATAAGATGTCTTCCTATTTGGTCATTACATTTTTCCACTGTGCTGCTTGATTCTGAAATACGTTATGGAACAGTTAGTTTGTGAATATACCAAATAAACCTTAAAGAATTACAGTAATAGTAACATAAGCCTTGAAGAATTGTTATTTTATGACTTTGGCTAGTGACTCAAAAATGAAATATGTCCTTTACAAAAGCATATAGCCTTGCTACAATTGAGTTCTAAAATAAAATGCAAGAGACACTAAAAGCAGTTCTAAAAGTAGTATCCTTGAGGTGAATTGAATATTGTCTGGAAAAGTTGCACTGTGAGCTTTATTAGATTACATTTTCTAATAGAGTGCTTATTTACTTTCATCATTTTATAATCTCCATGTCCACTTCTAAAACCATAATCCTGCCTGACAAAACAAAAGTGGTAAAAGTTGAGCAGTGATTCTATGGTTTGATTTTTTCTTTAACATTTGTGTAGAGTAACCAACTAATTAATAAAGTGACTCATTGCTTGATGCCCTTCTAGTGATATCTTGTGTTTATCAGTTACTTGGTAAAGCTTTAATAATGGTATGAATCTGTTGTTCTGTCTTTACTGTCAAATATGGTGTTTCCACAAGCAGGATAACATGGAAGTGAAATGATCCTTAGAGAAAAGAAAATTTAAAAATTGTTTTTATTTGCTTCTTTGGGGTGAATTGCAGAAATCTGAGCTTGTTTTATACCTTATCACATACCCAAGATCCCCATTGTACTTTAGAAGAAAAACCTCTGCAGTTTCTTTCAGATTATGTGTCTTTCATTTGTTACTTTTTCAAACCACAGGCTGATTCTCCTCCCCTCTAAGACCCTGTGAATGTCCTTTTTGTTGCTTCTCTTCCTATGAAATACAGAGTTTTGGTTTGGGGATTAGAGTTTTAGTTTATTGAATAATAATGCTCTACTCATTTTACTTCTTTTTTTTCCTTATATTTTATTTTTTAAAACTTGTCCATACTGTTACTCTATGTGTCCTTTCGATAGGGTACTCTATAATAAGTACCCCATAACTCCTCATTTTTTTATTCTCATTATTGGTATAAAATGCCTTCTGTGCTGCCCACCTGGTATGTGTTCCTTTAAAGATCTCATAAGGAATTCTGTAGGCCAAATAATCACGTCTGAGACTCCTGAGTCATAGCACATATTTATACTTAATTCCCTGAAAATGACCTGATCTGTTGTAGCTGTTCCATTGACACTCCCCTCATCTGTCATTATGCCCTTGCATCTTGTCAATACATGGTATGATGTGATTTTCCATATTTGTCTTTGGGGACGATGTGAAGCAATAACATATTATTATTATAATTTGTATTCGCTGGTCCAGGGTAAGTCTGAATGCTTTCCTTTATTTACTAACCACCCCAGTTTTTCCTATTGTGATTTACATATTAAATATTTTGGGCACTTTTTAAAAAATTGAAATCTTGTTGGTACATTACATATACACATCATGATTGCACTCCACAATGGGAATTTGTACCAGTGTAAGACTTAAACCAATCTTGGAGCAAATATGCTAATTAAGTGAAAAATTTCTACTCTTAAACTTACATAAATTAAGACATTAAAATAAACCTATAAACAAAATCAGACTTCAGGATATCTGTATTATTTAGTGGATTTGAGGTATTAACTCCAGTTCTGTGAAAGAGCAATGTAGACCAAGTATGGATTCCCTGGGATTCCACCTAATTACAGTCAGTTATAGACTAATTACAGACAGTTTGTTCATTGTGTGCCTCTTACTTGTTCCCCCGAATCTCACACTGTTACTTTTTAAAAAGACACCAGGAAAATTTGTGGCCTTCAAAGTCATATTGTGTTGTCTAGATATCTGAGTAAATTTGGCAGGATTGATTTCAAATGTTTAGAAAAGTCTCCCTTTGAGGAGCCAATTAGATTAGTGACATGGATGGTGTATTCTTTTTCCTTCCTGTCAGAATTCTGGTGTCTTAATTGGCTCTCTCTGAAAGGAAATTTCAAAATCCCCTGCTGTAGTATAAATGTACTTATTTATTCCTTGAATTTGCATCTCTTGCCTTCATCACGACCACTGAGGACTAGGTGTCTTATTGCTGTGTGAAAAAGAAGTACAGTGGCATTTGAATTGAGGAGAGGCGGAGCACTTCAGATGTGAATTCCCAGTGCTGCGAGGCAGAACTCAGTTTCATCAGGAACAAGGGAGAAAACAGGATTTCTGGATATACTCATTTTAGGATGTATGATATTTTCAGTTGACATTAATTTCTAGCAGTGACTCAACACACAATGTTTTAACATCGTATTTGAAAGGAATGAAGTCTCCTAAAAGGCTCTGAGCAAGACAACCCTATGTTATATAATCAATTTGACATTATCAAAGTGGGTTTCAGGCTTTGGAAAAAGCACCTGTGGTCCTATGCTACCAACCTGGTCATTCTTCAGCTCAGTGGTGAGAATTAAGGTCACAGCCTGGCTCATTCCCTTGTTTGTAGAGTCATCCCTCAGAGTTCATCTCATGTTAGCTCTAGGACACCTGAGGTTGTTCCTGTCCCTATGTAAATGACACAGTATTTACATATTATCTATGGTCATCTCTTGGGAGCTTTCAATAATCTGTGAATTACTTACAATACTTAACACAGTATAAAAGCTATGTAAGTTGAGTGGCGGTGATACATAGCTGCACTCCTTGAACTTGGAAGGCCTAGGCAGGAGGATTACCACAAGTTTGAAATGTGCCTGGGATTGAGAGTGAGTGTAAGACTGTCCTGAACTATGTAGCAAAGGATCCAAAAGAGAAAAAAGATAAGATTTTTAGTGCTCAAAAGAATCAGCATTAAGCAGCTCTACGCTTAAGGAGAGAGAAGCCAATCTTTGCTCCTTTTTATTAGAGAATTTCTTGAAAAATAGGTAATGGAGTTCCATAAATCCTTTGACAGATCCATCTATCAGCAAACCCTCAGGTAAAATAGATTTGGCTGTTTGGTATTATTTTGTCTTTGTCTATGTCTTGATACTTTATCAACCAAATCAAAATCTAGTAGGTATTTTCAATTAATTGTTCTAAATTTTAGTGTTCTTCAGCATATCACTATAGAAAAGGCAGACTAAAATATAGTTAGTGGCTTTTCCTTCCATACTGTACATCCCAGAGACTCCTCATGGAGAACATGGTGGGAGTAAGAGGATATAGAGAGGCAAAAGTCAAAGAGTCATTCCAGGTTCTCCACATTCATGTCAGGTGCCTCTGTCACTCCTAGTTCTCTGAATGTACATGTGATTTTCACTGTAGACTTTACTTTTCAAAGAGGGTGGCTGATACCAAGTCATTTTGACAAAACCACTCTTGAAAGCTCACTTAAGGAGAAAATCAACTACACTTAAAGCTAGCTCTAAGTTCATTTACAGAGGGGCGTGGTGGAGAAAAAGCTTCTCACCTCCTGGCAGCTCTTAAGAAATCTCTGGGACGCAGAGAAGCAAGGAACAAGGAAGGAAAATGTACCCTTTGGATCTCATCTATGTGACCCACCTCTCTGGAACAACACACACCTTCTAACAGCAAGCCAAACATATCCTTTTCATAATCCAGTCACCTTTGAAATACCCACCTTTAAGTACATTAGACTGGACAGTTATCTAGATAAAAATCATTATACCCAGCCGCCACTCTAGTAAAGTATGAAGAAAAAAAAGGACAAATAAAGGAAATTTCAACAGAATTTAGATGACTTTTTGTACTTTGGAATGTTATAGACTTAAAACATGAATGAGTAGAAGGATAGTTTTCTTGAACTCATGGGTGAATTCTCCACATCGAGCTGTTCAGTGGAACTAGAATCATTTTGAGATTCTGAGACTATTGAGTTTGCTCTTGTTAAGAGATAATCTGGCTTCCGGTGTCTGATTTGGTCCACATAATTCCTATATCTTTAGAAGTTATAATTTAGAAATAATTTTTCCCTCCATAGATTCTGATAGTAGAGTCGCTGAATATGTCCTGTATTTGTCATACTGGTAACGAATGAAAAATGATGAAACTAAGCAAGTTAGATTAAGAGATTAATTGTCTTAGATTAATAATAATGTTTACTCTGGAGTTAATTCTTGATTAAAAAGAACACTGGAGCAATATTAAACATTGTTCGCTCAAGGCCTCACATTCCAAGAGGGTCTAAACTGCACTAAAGCAGCCTCTTCCTGGGTGGAAGTGAAATGTATAAACACTTTTGAACAGTGTTCACAGTGTAGGCAGTACAAATATAGTCAACAATATGAGAGAAGAAATACAAAAAGTGGAACACAAAAATGAAAGAATGGATTTGAATGTTATCTTTGATCTTGGTCTATCACTGTGTCCCAGCCTGTTCCATAACGTGGTATATCATGAGTGCTCACCACAGTAGTTGGTTGCCTGGGCTTCGTCTCTGCTTAGGAAGGGACTCCCCATTCCATGGGATGGGATCAGTATAGCTGAGGGTGTGGGGAACACACGGGTGTGATCTGGGCTTTTGGGGCCTCAGGATTCTAGGAATGGTAGATACCCTCCAGTCCTTGGGGTTGTAGAGGGAGTGATATAAAGCAGCTATGTTTTTGTGGGGTTGTATTGATTCCAACTATGAATTAAATTTGAGCTCTTTCTCCCTTTTACCTTTGTTGATGTTCCTGTGACCGCTTCTCTGAATCCTTTTCCTTAGTAACTATATAAAGAGTATATTTAAAGAATGTTTCTGAAGTTGTACTGATAGTCGCATACCAGCAGTTAATGCGAAGACAGGATGAAATGAATTAGCTTACACATGTTCCTTTTAAATCATTAGCAATTCCTGGTTCTTCCACTAGAGTGAGATTTTTAACGTGTTTTATTGTTCATTTATTATATAGGATTTTATTTTTCCTTGATAAAATTAAAGATACTACTGTTGCTAATGGGAATGTAAATGGATCCACCCAGTTTGGAAATCCATTCATTATGGCTTAGAGAACTTGAAGTTGTATATATTACATGATTCCTGTAGTTACCATAGGATTATACCACCAGGAAGCTCTAACATATTTATATAATGATACTGTTTGCAATAACTTGGGAATGATTGATGGAAACTATATAATGTCATAAATGATAAATGATAAATTAAGGAATACACTTGATTTATTCATATCATAAAATACCATGGAAATCTTGAAATTGGTGATCTCTCTGTTCCCATGGAATAACTAAAAAAAAATTAATCTAAAAAGACTATCAGAAATATGCTATGATACAATGAAAGTAAATTTTGGAACATACTAATGAGGCCAGGTTAGTTGCCAGTCTCTCTTAAAATATCCTGGTATCTTCTCAGTACATTTATCTGTAAATAGCAAGACAAGTTTCACTAGAAGATCAATAGATTGTGAATAAAGCCTTTTTTTTTTTTTCCAGTTAAAAAGAGCCCGTGTGATCTTTACTGCTTGTTTCTACTTAGTGCTTACTATATACTTCCTCATTTGTTTATTTGACTGGCTCTTAGGGATTTTGCCATTGTTACCTTGGGGTATGTGGAAGCAATATTTATCATCAATGGCAACATTTATTTGTAATGTAGGATCATATTTTCTCTTTCTGGAAGTGTTCTTCTTGGGAGATGTTCAATAGTGACTGATGTAGCTTTCTTAAAAAAATGCGTTGTTCATTTGAGGTCACATCCCTTTTTAGTCAAGACTCGCTCTTCTATAAGTGACAACCCAAAGGTTAGGACAAGGTTAGGACAAAATGAGGACATATTGGCTTGTGTGATTCAGATTGTTAGACGTGGCTAGACTGAGATGTTCATAGTTTGTTGAGGTCTGTTACCCTCTTGAGCACCTCTCCCAGGCATTGACAAAGGTGGGCTCACACACTCCCAGCTTACCTGGACAAGCAGCCAGTAGCCATCTGCTCTCTGCAGAGAAGTATTGGCTTGCCTTGTTCTGTAAGCTCATTACTGAAATCATCGTGGTGGAGAGATTAGCTGGAGTATTTGATTGGTCAGGCAAAGAAGATTGAGATACCATTCAGAACACTTCATGTGCGAGTGGTGACTGTGGACAAACATGGACCAGCTATCACTTTTCTCCCTGTCAACTGCCTCCTGTCCCATCTACTTAAAATATGGAACATAAGCGATAGGCTATACGTGTCTCCACAGTCCTGAGTTTTAGTAAAGTGCAGCTGATTCCAAGAAATGAGTAACTTTCCCACCCTCATATTCATCATCAGTAACATTTGGGGAACTAAGAAAATTCCATTATGAGATATCCTGGAAGATGCATGGTTCAGCAGTGGACTTCAGACAAAACTTGTGTCTTCCACTTTGAGAAAAGGAAAGCCTTGGGCGAGTTCATTAGCTGCCTGTGTTTGCCAGGATACTGACGGGGACCAAGGGACCTGCCTGTGTCAGAAAGCTGCTGGAGTGTGGTCCGACTGTGATCTGGGTCACACGGATGACTCCTGGGGGTTTATGCAGATTTTCACAGCTGGGTTCCGACATAGCCTGTACTTAGCAGTACCCAGGTCATGTCGGAATTAGGCACTAAGTGTAATTAAGTACAGTCTTCGGTACGTCTGCCCTTTGAGGACATTATTATTCACCATGATTTAAAACATGACAATTGGGTGAGATTAGCAGCAAATTGTGCCTATAAAACAAACCCCTGAAAATATCAAGGGACTATAAAATTTTATAAAGGGAATACTGCACATGCCTCCAATCCGATAAAAGTTTTGTGAGCTGGGAGATTAACTGTGGAATAAAAGTAAGCCAATACAGTATGTGCTGCATCCAGATGATAAATCATGTATTACTGTTTAGGATAACTTTTATGCTTCTCTCCAAATGACTCCTTATCATCTTGGGAATCTCCCGTACAACATACGATTCATTAGCCTTTAGGGAAATTGGGTCAGGAGTCACTGGCCCTGTCTGTGAGTGGAGAGAAAGTGGGTGACAGTACTGCAGTGTGACCTGCTGTGTGGTCTTTTGGGGGAGTTCACTGCTTCTTACAATTGCTACATTGGTTTCCTTACTCATGTGGTTCATGTTTATATCCTGTTACTTGTAAAGGACTCAACTAATTCCGAGGCTCCTGAAACCTGTCCGCCTTTTATGCAAAATTGTGGAATTTTATTGTTACATGGACTTTAACTCTCATCTGTTCCAGTGCTGCCTTTTAATAGTAAAGAAGCTGAGGTTGTGAGCAGTAAGTGGCTGGCATAGGTCCTCACGGGAATTGAGGCATGCTGGGTTTCTCTTCCAGGAGAATCAATCATGCCAGTTCTGTTCTTAGGACTGAAACTTTAAAGTTTACTTCTATTAAAATTGAAATATTACAATGAGAATGAAGACTCTTTACGAACAAGAAACTACCTTGAATCTTTAAAAATCCACCTATATTCTTATGAACCAATGATACCTACTTTAAATACTATATTACATTTACTTCAGGTATTTATCTACATGCATGATAAAAAGTATAGGTTGAGGGCAGGGATTTATCTAGTAGTTTCAGCGCCCATCTTGCAAGCGCAAAGGCCTTAATTCAATCCCTGGTTACCACATAAAACAGTGCTGGGCGTGGAGGCTCACGCCCATCAGCCATCACTAGTACCACATACCACAGTGCCGGGCGTGGTGGCTCACGCCTGTAATCCCAGCACTCGGGAGGCAGAGGCAGGAGGATTGCTGTGATATGAACTTGAGGCTGAGCTCAGGGCCAACCTGAACTATAAAGCGAGACCCTGTCTAAAAAAAAAAAAGTATGGGATTAACTATTTATCTTGAATAATTAAAAATATTATTGTAGTTAATTGATACAATTATTGGGAAAATTTCATCATAATATAAAACATTTTTTTCAATGTTTGATTTTTAATGTGTTATTTCTGAGTATTGTTTTTTTCAGATTTTGTTTGATTTTTCTACTTTTCTTGCTAGTCTCTTTTTCTAGTGGGTTCAGCAGTTTAAGACTTTTAGCAATAAAAAATGATTTAAAAATGAATATGGTAGAATATTGATAGTACATCAATCTTTTTAATGTTTTATGTCCAGGATAGCTTTATGTGAACAGTTGATTCAAATTTTATGTGATAATATGCAAAGTTTTCACATCAGATAAGGTTAATATTTTCATATCAAGATTGATTTCCTAGTTAGGTAGATTTATTATAATTTTTTTAGAAGTTATTTGAAATTTTTTTAAAAATTTAAATCTTTATTAGTATATTATGAATGCACATCATCATTGCATTCAACATTGAGTTTGTTCCAGAGTATGACGTGACTTGATTCTCATTTTTCCCCCTTCCCCCACCCACCCTGTGTTTAAATTTGCTCTACTGCCAGATAGAGACTCCCTTGAGATATTGTTGTTATCAGTAAGATATTGTGTACCTAGAACCCATGTATTCACTCAGCCATTCTTCTGTCCCTTCATTCCGGTGTGTAGTTATATTTTTGCCTTATAAGCATGTCACACACTATAGTACGTGGACAACAGAACCATGAATCTAACTTTCACCCACTCCAGAATCTCCTGTGGGTCACAGGCTTCCTAGCGTGAAGCTCACAGTCTGCCTGAAAGGAAACTCATAAAATATTCAGAATAATTGGTGTGTTCAAGAAACACTGAAGGAGTCGAAGCCAGGGGAGTGTAGAAGGAAAGAAAGAAACAGGTGGCAGACTACAAAGGGAAAGGTGGTATTTCTTTTGGTGGTATCGAAGAACTAAGTATCTTTTTGCCTGTTTACCCTCTTCACCTGTTTCACTGATGATAGTTCCTGTGAGCAGCTAGAGGTTCTCAGGGCTGTAAAGTGAGCTTTCAACTCTTTTTTTCCCCCCTATTTATCCTAAAGATACAGAATTAAATTTCTTAATGTTTCTTCTTGTTTTGAATGTTTCTCAAGTGGGAAATGGCAATAGCAGAATAAAACAGGCATGGTCACAGTATTTAGATACTACCTTCAAGGAGTAGATCAGCTGTTTACTGAAATTCGCATTAAACATACTTTGCTCTTATAAACTTTCCTCTCATATTCAGGCTTTGTAAAACTTAGAGCAGTACTAACTTAGATTAATAGAGACCCTTTGAAATGATTATTGAAAGAGAAATGCAGCTTTGTTACATTCATATACATAATCTGAATTAAGCTCATAAAGAATTGCCTAATAGACACCCTGATGAACTTGCTTTGATGAATACATGAAAATAACTTGTAATTAGAATAATAATTTTATGCAAATAAAAACTGATGGGATTTTTAAATGCCTGAAAGTAGTTTATAAATAGGATAAAAGTAGTTTATAAATAGGATAAAAAAATAACCTCTTCAAGTTGTATGAATAGGTGGGCATAGTGGTTCTCGCCTATAAGCCCAGGAGTATGGGATTCTGGGCAAGGAGGATGTTATGGCTTGTGTTTAGATGTCCCCTCAAAGCCTTGTGCACTGTTAGGTGGGGCTTTTGCAGAGGTGGCTGAATACAGAGTGTGTGGTTGATCATGGTGTAGTCCTCAGCTCAGAGGCACTAGGTTGCAGGGTGTGAGTGTTATCTGCTTTAAGTAGTCGGGATAAGAAGAAAGGGGCTGAAAGGTGTTGTTAAAGTCCTTTGTTGCTTTTGCTACCTTGTGGCTTCCCTGAACTACTTCTGTGCGGTGCCTCTCTGCCATTCCTCCTTACCTTAGACCCAGCCGATTATGGACTGAAACCTCTACAAACTGTGAGCTAACACAGACTTTTCTCTTTTAAGTTTGGGTGTCAGGTGTTTTGTCTCAGCAGTGTGAAAAGTAACTAAGGCTGAGGATTTTAAGTTGGAACCCTGCCTGGGCAATTTAGCAAGACCTAAGGGTTTCTGGCTCAGTTTTATAGATAAGAGGCCAGAGATTCCACAGAAGTTAAATGATTTGCCCTATGTTAAAAATATAACAGTTGGTGAACCTAGTCCCAGAGCCGAGAAACCCTGATTAGTAATACATTATTTTAGAAAATAGTTTATGCAGTTATTATTACTGTGGTGTGGGGCTACATTCCCTTAACACTGAGGTATATTCCTGTCACCCCTTCAACCCCCCTTTTAAAAATTCTGAGTCAGTGTCTTGCTAAGTTACTACATTGCCCTGGTTTGGCTTGAACTCTTCATCCATATGCCTTAGTCTCCCACAAGGATGTGATTCCAGCTATGTACCACCATGCTTGGCTGTCATTCATTTTCTTAGAATTATCACTTCTTCTCACCAGCTAGAGGTAGGTAACTTTTAATATTGTGTTTTGAATTGTGCATAAATTCTTTCCTTAGAAGCACATGATGGGGGTCAAGGCACCTTGGTTATGTTCTCTGAAAACAAGCATGATGTGTGCACCTTATAATTGCTCCAATAAATTGAAGAAGCTCTACCTCAAATGCTGCAAAGAAAGCTTTTGTCTTAGGTTTTTAGAAGAATTAAGTTGAAATTTCCAAGTTTTGGAAAATAGCAGCATAAATCTTTAGTTACTAACAAGATGGGAACACTTAATTATATAAAGGAAGCCATATGTTTCAAGAACTTTGGAACATCACCCAAAATAATGTATATGTCTTAAGAGTGTAACCTAAAATGAAAGAAAGTACTTCAGTTTCTTATTCTTCCTGTTTGCCTTCTTGAATTAATATGGAAAAGTTAAACATCAAAAGGTTTGCAGTATTTCCTGATTATTCATTTAGATAGTAGTGTAGAAACTATGCCCAGATTCATTATTGCAAAGTTAAATAACGAAGGATAAGAACAGACCCCTTAAAGTGTTATAAAGATTTTTATCAATATGACAACATACCAATATTGAAATGATTTGAGTGTCTTTTTTTTTTCCCTTGGTAAACATGCAGATACAAAAGCAACTCCGAACATGAAAAACATTAGCAATGTGGAACTTCTCTGTGTCTGCTTCTTATTATATTACAGAATCTATGTAATAGACCTTTCCTTTCAGGTCTGTGCATCAAGATTTACTGCTGAAAGTAGCAGATCTGCTTCCCTGTTCTCTGTCTTTACTATAAAAGAGTGTGACATTCACGCCTAGTACAACATTATACTTAGGCTGGAATACAATGATTTTACAGCGTCTTTAAGTATCATTATAAATTCCTTTGTGCTTGGCTTTTCTAACGAACTTGGTGTAAGACATTCTCATCTGTGTGTTTCTGTGACAACTCTTTGGAGGAACTGATGGAATTGATTACATTTTACAATGAATGAGGATATAATGAGGGATAGCATGGAGTGATTTGTGGTAGAGTAATACTCCTGTTGAAAACAAGTAGAAGATGGATCATCACTTAAAGAAATCTGCTTAATGGCATCACAGTATATTTAAAGTCATGAGAACAGGAATGGCTAAAATTTTGGAGGTGGGAAAAACATGAAAAGTTGAGCATTTGCTACATGTCAGCATGATTACAAAGCTGAGAAGGGGCCGTAAGGCCAACACCATGCCTCCAGAGCTGAGGGCTGCTCTCAGAGGAAAGAGAACCTGTACAATTCTTGAGGTCTCATGATGTCAGGTGAATAAAAGTCACTTGAGAAATCTCAAAACACAACGGTTTTTCTTTAGTAAGTCTGCCGAATTGAAGCCAAGTTATAGATGTAAATTAGAAAAAGGAAAACTAGACAAAAATATTGTGGAAATTAGTGTTGAAAATCTACTGGGGTAATGAGCTTGGTGAACACACTAGATTCTCATTTGGAAGCTGAGTGGGATTGTATCCTAGTGGTGGACTGAGCTGTCCTCAAATGGCAGCCCTCCCTCAGAGTACTTTAATCTCTGCTTGGATCAACTCTGATTATCTCTGCCTAGCTGAGAAAAGGGTAAACCGTCTCTGGAGGCAGATGATATAATCGGGAAGCCTTAGGATTTTTTAACACTATGTTTCTCATTCCACTAAATATTATTGACAAAAAATCAAGATCAGTGACGTTACAGTGGGATGTATTCTTTGGAAATCCAGAAATGAGCATTGTGCAAGTATAATGACAGCTTTAGTACTTTATGTACCAGCACTCCACAATGATTGTAATTATTTTGTGGTGCAAACCTGTACTAATAAAATAGAAAAAGGAAATTATATAATAAAGGTTTTTAAATTGCTATGATTGTTGTCTTCAGTGACTGAAAAGGTGTGGATAACACACCGTGCTTCCACAGTGAAAGGAAAAAGTTAAAAAGAAAAGCATGTTCACCAATCAAACAGTCTGTTATCTTCAGAAAAATGTTTATCAACAAATGAGGCATGATGGAAAATAGAAATAGAAAACTGGCAGATAGCTTAATAGAACCTATACAACTAAGCCCAGAAAACAAAAACAAAACAAAAAAAAAAATGAAAAAGGAAGATAAGAGATACAGAATATAATGCCAATATCCAACATACAAATAATTAAAATACTGGAAGAAAAGCGGAATTTGTGACAGATGCAGTATTCAAAGGAAAAGATGGCTAGGAATGTCCTCCACAAATTCTGGAAGCTCTGTAAACCACAAGACGAATAAATACAAAGATAAGACGTATTATAGTAAAACTGATGACAACCAGTAGTCAAAAAAATAGATAAATGAAAAGCAGCAGTAGGTTAAGGTGGGGAAGTACTTAGGTTGGGACAGAATGGTTTGAAAATAATGTAGTGATACTAAGAGATGACACCCTTAGCAAGGACAATAGCCAAAAAATCCTGGAATTATGGGTTTAAAATAATGAAGGAAAACAATTGTCAATCGATAATTTTTTTTCCTTTTTTTTCCTCCTTGCCTTTCTTCCCCTTCCTTTTACCTTCCTTCCTTCTTCTGTTCTTTTTGATCCAGAGTTCCGGTGTGTAGTTCAGGCTGCTCATGGGCTCACTGTATAGAATTTATGGCATTCCTCTGGCTTCAGCCTCCAGAGAACTGAGTCTGGGATTACAGGTGTATACTACTGTGCCTGGCAACCTAGTTATAATTTTCAACCCATGAAAATTAAGTTAAAATAAGTATCTTGACTGAAGGACTGTATCACACATTGCATAAAATGCAGTAAAAGGAATTAATCAACAGGAGAAAACACACATACAAAAGATAAATAAAAATGGAATGAGAAATATATAACAAAATAAAAATACTGACTATACAAAGTAAAAATAATATTTTAGGAGTTAAATGTATATGGAGTTCATGTTAGTAATCTAATGACAATAACGTGAACATTTTTAGTAGAGTATAGATCAATGTAAAATTTTTTTCTGTTCTAGTATTATAAGTAGGAAAAACAGTATTTTTACTAATAATTCCTGATATGCTTAGGAGAGACTAATTTTAATGAGTACTGCACCCACAAATTAAACTTTCCGAGGGTATATGTATTATTACCAGCACCAACCTTACTGTGACTTACAAAATACAAAATATTACAAGGCAGGAATCACATGAAGATTGTTATCTGTTTACAAAGAGGTGCAAATAAAAACCAAAAGATCACTAAAAAAGCCACATTGCTTATAAATTAGACATTATCTAAAAACATAGGTATCAAATAAGATATACCATTGATAATTTAAAATCTTTCATCTAAATTTTAATGAAAATAAACCCCCAAAATTGTAGGATATAACTAATGCAGTCAATAGAGGATGATTTATATCTTTAAGGATTTTATACAAGGAAAGAATTGTCCTTTACATGACAGTAACATAATCTTGCATTAGAAGAAAACTGAAAAAGCCACATAAAGTAGACAAGAAGAGTACTGAAGCGGGCCAGGGATGTAGCTTGGTGGTGCCATGCCTGCGTGGTAAGCTGTAGGCTCTTAAGTTCAATCCCTGGCATGGGGAGGATTTGAAGATAACATCAGGAATGGAGGAGAAAACAAATGCATGATGGAAAAAGCCAGCAAAACCAAAAGTTGGTTTTTCATAGAGTAGTAAATTTGGTAGCAGGATTTATCAGAGATAAACTACCAATATGAGAAATTACTAAGGAAATAATCCATATCCTGAAAAGATAGAAAGATAATTTCTAGATAAAAGGAAAGAGAATAATCTTCACATTTTTTGATTATTTAATGTAAATACTATAGCAGTGTAAAAAATTATGAGTATATACAGTATAATGTGTTACAAAATAATTCATTTAATCCTTTTCAGAATTTTTATTTAAATAAGGAAAACTACTTCGCTCATTTTAAATCCAATGCCATGGTATTCAAGGCTTGTTTGTAGAAACATGTCAACTTAAGTGTTAAAGATTTATGAATATTTTAATACAAGTGGACAGAAGAGAGAGTTGTATTTCATTTTTTCCCCCCTGAAGATTATTTTCTGATAGATATGTAGCAATTGAACCTACATGTTTGGGTCTCAGAAGCCCCAGGTTCTAATTTTGGTGGAAACTAACTGTGACGTTGGACAAATAATATCTCAGTGCATTCGTTTCCTCATCTGTGCATTGAAAACCTTGGGCTAGAAAAATCTTTCAGACCCCTGACAAATAAGATGTAATCCACATTGTCTTTGCAGTCTGCTTTCTTGAGAGATGATAAACCACTTTGACAAGTGCTGCGATAGAGGGCAGACATAGTCCAAACCTTGAGTCCTCACCATGGTTGTGAACGCAGGAGGACTCAAGCCCTCATTGTAGAATTGAGGTTGCTGATGGCTTTCTCCATACATGCATGCTCACAGGAGGCCAGCAGAAACCGGGTTAGGTCACAGAGTTTGGTTTCTTTACTCAGTTGGCCAGTGGGAAAGCCAGGAGGCACCTACGTATACTTATTCTTAGTGACATAATCTTACAGGAAACTGCTCTATGTTCTTACATCATTTTTCCTGCATATCCATCTCCCGTATTCTGGATAGTTCTTATTTCCTTTGAAGAACGTGAAAAAGCATTTGGTATCATTTTATCTTATCAACTTCAGAAATATCAAATGTTTTGATCTTTAGGATACCTTATGTCTCTAGGATACTTGCTGACAAGCAGGAATTGTGATGTACCCTGAATTCCAGGGATTTAGGATGTTTTACTTTGGATATAATGACACAGAGTGTTTCCAAACATATAGCTGTGTAGCTGTACATTTTTTGAAGCTTCTAAGCAAAAAGAGTGAATAGACTCTTTAACTTAATGCTCTTTTCGACTTTAGTAAAATAGATTTACTTTTAGTCATTACCATCTATCACAGTATTTGTGGGGAAGAGTTTGCATACATTTTGATATCAGTCTCGAAACAGTGATTATATGGTGTGTATTATAATTGTTCTTAGCAGGTTATACCAGGGGCTCAACCATAATCAAAATACACATAACTCAGTTGGCTTGTTTCGGCCATTTTTCTTTTCTAATGGCACATATTAACTCCATTACTTGAATCAGTAATCCAGGCCCCTGTCTGTGGGAGGAGATAGGTACCGGCGTGCTCACACAGCTCTGCACAGTATACTTGTGGAGGAGTACGTTTGAGGAAAAGGAGAAGAAGGGAAGGAAATGAGACGAATTTGGTAGAACAGCCTGGCTGTGTTCCATGTCTCCCTCCTGCCACTGTTTGATATGTGAAAGGGAAGCAGGATGGTTTTCACCATAGCTTATAGAACTGCTCTGATAGATGGGTTCAATCCAGATGACATCAGGTGAGTCATGGAAGAGACCCAGGGAAGAAATTACTTAAGCATTAAGTACTTAACCTAAGCACTAAGCACTAAGTACTTAAGCATTAGTTTACCTTTTTTCTTTGCTAGGTTCCTTAAGTGATTTTTAGGCATTGTTGTTTTACCAGCTACAATTGAAAGTTTTGCTATATTCATTTGGTGGATAAGTCATCCTTGTACTTCATACCAAATTATTGTCTAAAACAGAAAGGCCACATTGCCCAAGCTTCTCCTGTTGATCTAGATACTATTTTAACAATAGAAAGCTACTTGGGGATAGGTGTATCTGTGCTGTCAGGGATTTATTCTGTATTCTATAGGAGTATTAACACTAGCTTCGGCTTCTACTTCTTAGCTGTCAGTAGCATCCCATTGCCTTCATTTATTAAAACCAAAAATATCTCCACTCATTGCCATAAATCTGTGCAGGGCAAAACAGTGTCTGTGTGATAAACCTTTGTCATGGAGGAAGTGCTTCAGGAAAGCCAGAGTTAGGACATACAGGCCAGCGAGGGATGTAAGGGCTCTGATGGGTGGAAGGGATAGGGCTGAGGCACAGTGGGTAGATGAATGTGGCTCAGTTACTGAACATCTAGGGAGTGTGAACAACTCTGAAAACAGAACCCTGGTAGAGACTTTTTAGAGTAGTTGTAGCACTGCTTTTGTTAACTGGGAAGGCACACTGGAAGTGGGTTGTTCTCTGCACATTGTACCAGGTGGGAAAGCAAACTAGGCGGGTGGGGGCCAATTGCAAGGAAAACAAAGAGGGGATCGTGTCATGGGCTTTTCAGACACTCAGGGTTCTCCAAAGGCAGTGGCAGTGGAGATGGAGGAGGTCAGCATAGCCAACTGGGTCTTTCAAATTGACAGTACAGCCTCATAATATATTTAGATTAAAATTTTTTTATTAGTACCATAAATGCATGGTGTACATGAAGTTTATAATCATCTTGGAAGTGGATACATGTACATAATACAACTTGGTTCTTTTTCAAATCTCCGGTAGAATGAGATATGTACAGGAACCTAATAACTTCAATGTAAACATTTTATGTCTTAAATGGGAGCTAAGATTAATATAAAAAAATGAAAATGGGAAAGGAATTAAAGGAAGAGGGATGATAGATTTTTAAGACATTCATGTGTTTTTTTAAATAAAATCTATGTTATGCACTTTACCTTTTTTGTTGGAATCAGAGCTCTTTGGTAAAGTGATTTTATGTGTACACTTGTTGAGTTAGGGATGTCTCTTATCATTTTCCTGATTTCATTTTTAGTACTGTATTGGAACAGAGAAGGTAAAAATAGGATTTTTAAATTTTTCACTTGTTATAGATCATTATATGGATTTTAATATATGTATGATATCTTTAGTATACATTGATATTTAGTGCAGTTAGAAACAGATTTTGAATGAACAGTGTATTATGAATAACTATAAATACTGGGATCATATTCTTCCATCAGAAAAGATAACAATAGGGCTGGGGAGTTAGCTCAGTGGTTCCAGCGCCTATCTTGCAAGTGCAAGGACCTGGGTTCGATTCCCGGTAACCACATACCATACTGGGTGTGGAGACTCACACCCAGCAGCAACCAGTACCACATACCACATACCACAGTGCTGGGCATGGTGGCTCACACCTGTAATCCCAGCACTCGGGAGGCAGAGGCAGGAGGATTGCTGTGATGTGAGTTTGAGGCTGAGCTCAGGGCTAGCCTGAACCACAAAGCGAGACCCTGTCTCAAAAAAAAAAAGAAAAGATAACAATAAAGTAAAGCCTGTGTTTTCAAGGCCACTGATTTCTGTAGAAATCATTTTGCTACTGTGTTGACTTTATGTATAGATCATGTGATTAGTTTATTATAAAATTTTCTATAATTCAGAACTGAAACAATCATTCAAAAGAGTTTAAAAGTTGAATTCTAGTATTACAGGTTTAAATTAACCTCTTGGGCATAATTGTCACAGCCACAGATGAGCAAAGGGATATTTATATAGTAATGTGTATATAATAATGTTGATACACATGTTACAGACAGACAAGTAAATCTGTTTGGTTGGCTTGTTCATCATATTTTAAGCATAGGAAGATAATGCCTCTGTGACTTTCTTTATTCTCTGTGTTTTATAATCATGACTTCCTGGTTGGTCTTTGCTTCAGTAAGAGAGTACAGTACGCTTTTTGAAGGCAAGGACTATCTCTCCAATGTTGCTTTCTTCAAACTTCCTAGAAAAATGATTGGAATTCACAAGGTTTCATTCCTTTGAATCTTCATTATAGTTTTATTTTGGATCAAGCAGTAAAATATATGTTTAAAAATTAATTTCTAAATGTAAATGTTGTAGTAAAATGTGTTTCCTGTGATAGAAATATGATTCATTATTTGAAATGAGTCTATAAATCCTATAAAAATTCCCTTCAACTTTTCTTTTATTAGAGTGTGGAGCATAGGACATAAGTCATTTCTTTGTCATTTTATGTATTTTTTTTCAAAGAAAATTTCACCCATCTTATTATGGGGACCTAATGTTTGTCTGTTTGTATAGAGTGGCAGAATTTGTTTCAGAATGTTTACAGTATCACATCCAATTAAAAAAGAAAACTTCTTTATCAAAAAGCCTAGTTTTCCCTCTCTCAGGTCCTGGGTAGAGGAGGTTATATGCTCCAAGATATAGTAGGCACAAGAAAGTCCATTTATAAGTATAAACAAAAATACTAATTTTGTAGCTATCCATTGTCTCCTTGGATGTGTACTGAAAGATGCTGCTGCCTCAGTAACCTGATAAGGAGGCAGCTTTGGATGAAGAGAACCAGCCCTGGGGACTGGAGGCTCCTTAAGGGTCGTGATGGTTGTCCTGCTCTTTCTGTTTCACCTCCCTGACTCGTTTGCATTCAGTTCATGCATTCTGTCAGCCTCACTGTTTTCACTCAGAGTGAGAGCTAACAGTTGGCATCTTGACTTCTTGATGTATTCCCCTCTCCTGTTTTTGTATAGTGTTGGCATTTTAAAAAATCATTATATCCAAATCCTGTTATTTCTGACCATTGAAAAGCAACACCCACCAGGATGCTATTTTAGAAGGTGCTTTTGTAGTGTACTAAGATGCTGGACAGTAAATCAATCCGGTTACATTTTGTTCTCATTAAAATTTTGCACCCACCCTTGTTGAGAGAGTGGCGGAGGAGTGTCTGTGGAAGGCAGACACCAGTATTTTCTGCTTTTGTAAATAATCTGTGGTCTTTGTATGCGCTGTATGTGAATTCCTTTTTTCATATTTGGTGCTTTTCAGAAACATGTGGTGAAGATCGGATGGCCCTGTACAACTTGTCTATGAGTTAGACAAAGAAAGAGCTAGTTATTTGAAAATGAAAAAAACTTTAGAGATTGGCCAATTTCTTACTACTCTTATATTAGTCTAGTTCTTGAGCACATATAATCTGTTTTAAAATAGCAATATTTAAAGTAATAATGCTGCTGATGAAATTTTACTGAAGGAATTCTAATGCTGTCACTGCTCATGTAAGAAACTGGAGGACAGAAGGGACTCATGGGCCAAAAGCAGTTACCGTAACTAGATTTCAGCCTGTAGCCTACGGCCACCTTCACCAACCCACAGACCTCTACTTCTTTGTTTCTTTATATACTGGGTTATTACATGTTTTTATATAACACCAGTGATAGTAGATTCAGAGAACATTGAAGGAGAGCTTAGGTGCCAGATGTGGACATGTACTATTTATTTGGTAATTGTCCAGTTACCTTTGCTCCCTGAGCTGCTCCTGAGAGCTTTCCTGATCTGGAGAAGCCCAGGCATTGTATTCAGAATTGAAGGTATATGGTCTCTGCCAATCGGGAAATTCACGGGCTGATACTGGGAATGATGTGATTCACTGTGGAATTAGAGCGGTTACACTGGAAGTAGGAGAGAAAACACAGAATAATTTTTTTCCATGTCATTGTTAATTCTAGAAGTGGAAGAATGGAACCAAACCTGGTTGTGTGTTTAAAATGACTGAGATAATCAACCACATGGGGTGGTGTACACCTGTCAAACCAGCGCTTGGAAGCAAAGGCAGGAGGATTGTTGTGAGTTCAAGGCCAGCCTGGATACAGAGTAAGATTCTTTCTCCAAACATTACCAAAAACTTGGGCTGGGGATTTACCTCAATGGTTCCAGCACCTGCTTTGCAAGCGCAAGGGCCCAGGTTCGATCCCTGGTAACCACATACAATACCAGGTGTGGTGACTCATGCCCACCAGCAATCAGGACCGTATACCACAGTGCCAGGCATGGTGGCTCACGCCTGTAATCTCTGCACTCTATAGGCAGAGGCAGGAGAATTGCTGTGAGTTTAAGGCTGAACTCATGGCCAGCCTAGACTACAAAAGCAAGACCTTGTCTCAACAAAACAAAACAGAAGACAACAAAACAAAGTAACAAAAAACTGAAAACAAAATTGAGATGAGCTACAGAATAATTAGTGAGTTTAAAAGAAAATGCCTGGATCTTTCTGTTGCTAATGCAGAGATTTAAGTCACCACGTTTTTCCAAAAAGAGTCCAGTATGGCTGATCCTTGGAGTAAGTGAACAGTTCTGCTGACTTTCTCTCCTTTTTGATTTCTGCCATGATCTTGATTTCTAGATGAACAAATAGTGATAAGATGAAAGAAAGGAAAGAGTAAGCAGTGAGAACAGAGAAGTAGGAAAAGGGAGAAGAAAAGGGAAGGGAGAGAGGAAGAAAAGGGCTCAGCATTTCTAGGGTGTAACTGTTTTGTGGTTCAAGGTATGAGTGGAAATTCTGGGTGCTGAATGCATGTCAAGGAGCTTTGAATGTGCCAGCATGTGCTGGGAGCAGTGCCTGTGATCATGCCCGTGGTCCTGGCACCGTGGGAGGCTGGGCTCAGGATTGCTAAGTGATACTTATATAATAGACAGGATTTGGGGTGAGTGATCTGGCCAGTTGGTGCTCATGTTTGGTTGCTAGTTGTTTACTTTCTGAAATGGAAAGGTCAGTAAAATGGGCTTCCTCTATTAATTCAACGATTTTCTTCTCATCTCTTGTCTGCTGGACTAAAGGTTGGTCATTTACTGCTGTAATGATAATTGATCTAGTGTCATTACTTTAATTAGATGTAATTAACGAAGGCTACACCTGCTTTGATATTTTTATTTTCACTAAAGGTAATAGAGCTATTAAAGTTGTAAAATCTCCAATAAAATTAAGTCACTACAAGCTTTAATGTTGTCGTCTTTAATTAAGTCACGTGTTTCTGAACTTTTCATTTTTTTCCTTGTCAGAAGGTCTGTCCTCATGTTCATTTATTTTGATGTTACAGCTAACGAATCTGTTAATAATTTTTGAGTTTTTCTTGCTCTCTTAATGTAAAGCAGGAGCTTGAAAAGCCACTTTGTTTCTGGAAAGCTGTCTTTATTTCAGTATTGCTCTTTCTCTTCTCCCAAGGTGTCAGACCTAGTTTTTAGAGCACCTGCAGGGGCTGTACTTGCTGTTTTATGTTCCTTTATTTCATGAAAGGTTAGATATCTGGCTTTAGTTGTTTTGTTTTGTTAGTTGCCTTTAAAACAATAATTATTAACCTTCCTTAGTTAATAGAGAAAAAGTTCTTGATAAAATCCATCAAAGGTCTTTTATGAGAAAATATTTACTTGATGAAAAGTACATATCTGAAAGAGTAGATAAAAAGTTCTGGATGAAAAATACCAGTAGTGATTTTGTAAAGCAGGAAGTTTCTTCGGAGGACCGTTCCATTAGCCCATGTTTTTCACTGATAAACTCCATCCAGTGCCAAGTTGCCCATGCCAAGGAAGTACCATAAATCATGATGTTTTCAAAAAAATGTTCTATTCTGCTTGTTGCTTAACTGATGCTGGATACAGTAATCATATGAAAAAGTGTGACGTGAGGTATCAATTTTATAGAACTAAAAAATAAATACTGCCATTTTCTGAGGAGCATCCATTTCCATACCTGTAAATTGACAGACACATGAGAAGATAGGAGCAAAATAAACCTGGATACTTACTAAGGAACATGTTTCTCAGAGAATAAATTTGGCATAGGGAGAAGTACTGTCTATAATCTGTTTCAGAACAGTGTTACAAGCCAATGTCGTTCCGACCTCACGGGGATAATTTTGTTTTGGAAGTATGAAAACTGAGGCAGACATCTCCACACTAGGAGAAATCAAATAAATCACCATACATTTGTACTCTGAAGTTATGATTGGTTCTTAATTTTCTCAAATTCTAGTCACCAAGAACAAACAATACCTATGCTCAGTAGAGAGATGGGATTAATTAGAACAGTCTGTTGAAGCCTTGAAGTTCAGCACCGCAGGGACATGTACGATGCTCAGTGTAAGCTCAGACTCCAAGGCTCCATCTGCCTGCTAAAGGACAGCATGTGGGTCTCACCCAACTATCTACATTAGTAATTGGCGCTCCCAGGAAGTCCTCTACCAATAAAGTGAAATAGCGATCTTCATAGAAGATAAGCATTTCAGGTTTATTTGGGCAGCCATTGTTAGAATCAGTGCATTTGTACTTCATACAAGAAAAACCACAGAACATTGAGGGTGTTTGCTTTAGATTCTTATTTTCTGTGCCTTCGAGCATCTGGTGTTTAGTTTAAAGCCAAGGAAGAGAAAAAGGGAGGGAGAAGGAATGTATAAAAGTGGTTGACATTGAGCCGGGGATTTAGCTCAGTGGTTCCGGCGCCTATCTTGCAAGCGCAAGGGCCCGGGTTTGATCCCTGGTAATCACATACCTGTACTGCGTGTGGAAACTCACACCGAACAGCAACCAGTACCACATACCACAGTGCCGGGTGTGGTGGCTCATGCCTGTAATCCCAGCACTTGGGAGGCAGAGGCAGGAGGATTGCTCTGATGTGAGTTTGAGGCTGAGCTCAGGGCCAGCCTGAACTACAAAGCAAGACCCTGTCTCAAAAAACCTTAAAAAAAAAGTGGTTGACATCACATCTACAGTGCCCACATGTCACGGTGACTCTGCACAAAGGAAGTGAAAGGAGGTGACATAAGGTGTTGAGCAGGTAGGAAGTATGGAACTACCATGGAGAGAGCTTAGAAGTTTTTATTTTATTCTGTAGGCAACTGTGAGTCACTGACGGTAGAGCAGGGGAGTTGGATGATCAAAGTTTGTCTTCACAAGTAGGGAAAGAAAGTCAAACTATTAAGTGGGCCGCAGTGGAGAGGGCAGAATGTTTGAAACTGCAAGAGATTTTTGTTTGCATTCATCAAAGCAGAAGGCCTGTGCATGAATAGACTCAACAGAGAGCAAAGGGCCAGGTAGTAGTTAGAGGATAAAAACAAAGTGGCCCCTGGTCAGAAAAAACACCTCGTGGCAGATCCTAGTCAAAGTCATGAATATCATCCCCTCTTGTAGAACGTCCAGGTCACTGTTGGAGGACAACTCCTTTCTTCTGGAGATTTTCCATGTTGTTGAGCTGGCATCCTGCTTAGTATTCTTTTGAAGGCTCATGTTGGTTGACTTAGTAACCTGGAACATTTTCCTTGGCTGGGATAATTTCCCAGGGAGACAAATGGTGGGATTCTGCGTTGGTTTGACCTTTGCTTTGATTAGAGAGGAATCTGGTTGGTAGCTTCTTAACGCATTTATTTGCCCAGTGGATGTCCGTGTACATGATGGTCAGTGTACACACCCCATAACAGGACAGACAGTCCCATGGCAGTGACTGCAATACTCCCTTTCACATGCACATCAAGTCAGGGCTCCACACAACTTGTGATCTCATCCTTTCTTTTGATGGAAATGTGGGACAATTTATTCCTTCTGTCATTCTCGAAATATCAGGTTTGTGTTCTTGGTCATTTGCTATCTAAGATGCTACAACTTTGGGGTTGTGAAACAAGAATTTCTAATGTCAGGTACAGAGAGACAAGCACTTGATTATATATATGTATATTTATACTGTATATGTATATATGTACATATAAACATATAAAATAGTGCAGATCTATCTATATCCATATCTATATCTGTATATATATGGAGAGATAATGTTACAAATATTAAAGAGAATTTTTGTGATACTATTCTTGACATTATGATCATTCTCACACATTTATGATACGTAGTGTATTAACCATTGTTACTGTCTTACTTTGTCCTGAAATTTTGTTTTATTTTTTCATAGAATCAAGAAGAATATTTCATAAAAAATTAAAAATTAAAAGAGACAAGCATGTCCATGGCTAATTATTGGTTACCACTGGTCTTAGAATAAATTGGCAAGTCCACTTGGCCATTAGGGCTCCACACCTCCCGAGTAGTTCCCAGTCTTAGTATGTCCTCTCACCACTGGTTAGACATAAGTGTATCTAATAGTGCTCAGAACTTTCTCAGGCGTGTTGTCTGAGTTTCCTTCTTTGCTCTGTTCCTACTGTGAAAGTCTCCTATCTCTCATCTGTCTGGTTAGCTTCCCTGTACCTTTCAGAAGTTGCCTGGAACTGGTATTTCTCTGAAGATGCCGTCATTGTTCTCGGAGACTAGATTTTCAGCTCTTGGTACTAGTCTCATTGTTTGCTGTGTTTTGCCTTCATATCACTTAGCAGAGGTAGAATTGATTGTGTTCATAATTCTTGATCAATTTGTGTTTCACATTCTAGACTCTTTTATTAATATTTTAAATTATATTTATTGGTACATTATGAATACACATGAAATTCGCGTTCAACATTAAGAGTTTGTACCAGAATATGACATGACTTGATTCTCATTTTTTCTCTTTCCCCCCCGCCCTGCATTTCCCACCCCCTATATACACAATCTTTGTTTTCTTTTTTATTACCACATTCATTTTCCCCTCGTTATTTGCCCTTACACTCTTTCCTTTTAAATATTTTCTACTTCACAATATCAACTATACATACTACAACTCATTTACAACTTCATATTCTCATACCAGAGAAAAGATAGGATATTTACATATCTATGACCACAAAAGACCTAAAATTGCAAAAGCAATTCTAAGCAACAGGGGCATGGTGGAGGGTGTTACAACCCTGAACCTGAAACTATACTATAAAGCCACCATGATAAAAACTACATTCTAGACTCTTAAAAAAGGTAAGCAGAGTAGCTAGGTAATTTGCTGAAGTGACTTCTATACACTGCCTACTCCATTAATGGCACATTGTACATATTATTAAAATAATTGAATGGACAAGTTATACAATAGTAGGTATAGTGACTGACTGTACATATTGACCTAAGATGAACTTAACAAAATGTGGTTGTCTTGCTTGATACCAGTACTTTAAACCTAATATCTTTTTACCACATAAAATAATGACTTCTATCTTTTCAAGCTCCTAACTCATCATCCACAAAATGAACTATTGACTAATGTATCTTATATTATCTATGATGGTTAAAGTTAGTGCTATTTTAAAGAACTGCTTTATTAAAAAAGAAAAATGGTTTTTAATGTAAGTATTAATTATAAGAAAATTAAATAATTAACATATCTTCAGTTAATGAGCATTTTGTAAAGAGAAATTAACTACTGGTTATTTCTTATGTCTGATCAATTTACACATAATCTTTTCTCATATGTAGCAAACATTCTACTACCTGATTTAATGACTTGAACACTTCTTAATGAGTAGTGTTATTATTTGCTTCATTTGGTCTTAATTTTGTATTTATGCACCAGCTAGAAGTTATTCATCTTACTTTTTTATTCATTTCAAATCATATAAGTATTTTGTATGTCAGCTCAACTGCATTTTGACTAGACTATGCAATTTAAGCTTTCATATTTTATCACCCTTTATATTAATAATAGCCTTTATGATTTTTATTCTTTACCAATTTGCCTGTTTGTTACACTTCATTAAAATAGTTAATTGAGAAAATTACAATCTAAATCTGAAAAGTTGGAGTGATTAGCTACTCTCAACATAGTTAGGATCCAAAGAATCTCTTTAGAACATTAATTAAACAATGTATGAAAGCATATCCACACCTCATAGTAAAAGAGACTTCATTAAAACCATTGTCCTAGGTTATCAAATCCATGTAATTTATTAAAAATTGGCAGGAAAGCAGTTAGACTGAAGTCAGTAAAGACAATCCAAGTGTTCATGTGTGTGCGTGCATGCAGTGCGCGCGCACACACACACACACACAGACACACACACACACACACACACTTATGTGTTTGTGTTTTGAGGAGCCATGGTCTTTTCAGAATTTGAAAAATACTGAGAAAGACTCAAGAATGCTTGAATATATATCAACTAATAGAAATCGAGCAATTCATTATGGAGCAGATGATAAAAAGACTGTGAGAAACACTGGGAAAGGGCTTCCTAGAGGATATGAATTCTGATAAAACAATGAAAATGTGAGCCCTACAGATTTGTAGGGATAAAGGAGAGCTGTGGCTTGAGTGTACTGTCTCAGTACTGTATGTCATATATGGTTCCCATTGAACATATTAACTTAGTTGGTAAGGTAATAATGGAAGAATATTATAAACTAGCTGAGTTGGCTTATACCTAATATAGAAGTAACTTAAATAGTATAAATTTTGAATTTTTAAAATATTTGAAGATGTTATTTATATGCTAAGTCCTTTATCAATTTGATGCTTAAATGTAAATACGGCTTAGTGGCCTTATTCTTATATAGTAATTTCCATGTCTTCATTGCGTACGTACTATATTGTTGCACTCATGATATATACACCATTTTGTATTTATCATTTAACTAACCATCACAAACATTTTTTCCATTTCTTTTCTTTTTTTGTTTTTTTTTAATTTTTAATCTTTTTTGGTACATTACATAAATACATCATGATTGCACTTCATAATGGAGATTTGTACCAGTATAAAAGACACAACTTAATTCTCATTTTTTCCCATAGCCCTACCCACCCTACCACCCCCCCATATACATAAAATTTGTTTCCTTACTTTTTTGTTACAATCTCAACATTTTTCCCCCTTCACCTTATTTTACATTGAGCATTTTCTATTTCACAATATATAACGTACAATTCTAGGATTCATTTACATCTTTATTTTCTCATACCAGAGAAAAGATGCGATATGTACCTATCTGTGCCCTATTTATTTCACTTATGAGGATATCCTCAAGGTATGTCCATTTAAGTAGAAATGATTCAAACTTTTCATTTTTTATGGCAGAGTAATACTCCATTCTGTAGAAGAACCACAGCTTTTTTATCTAGTCTCCAGTTGATGGACATTTGGGTTGTTTCCAAGATGTAGCAATCACAAATTGGGCTCCTATAAACATGGGTGCACATATGTCACTGTGATATGAGTCTTTTAATTCTTGTGTGTATATACCTAGCAGGGCAATGGCCGAGTCAAATGGGACCGCCAATCCTAGCTTTTGAGGAATCTCCAAACTGATCTCCACAGGGGTTATATGAGTCTACAGTCCCACCAACAGTGGAGCAGGGTTCCTTCTTCTCTGCAGCCTCACCAACATTTGCCGTTGACCGAATCTGAAATGGCAGCCATTCTATGTGGAGTGAGATGAAATCTCAATGTTGTTTTCATCTGCATCTCTCAAATGACTAATGATGTTGAGCATTTCTTTATATGCTTCTTAGCTGCTCTTCTTCCTCTGAAAAATATCTGTTCATTTCAGATGCCCATTTTTGAATTGGGTCATTAAATTTGGGTGGGCTGATTTTTTTGAGCTCTTTGTATATTCTAGATAGTAGCCCTTTGTCTGAGGAACAGCTGGTAAAGATTTTTTCCCATATTGTTGGTTGCCTGTTTGCACTGTTGCTGGTTTCCTTTGCTGTGCAGAAGCTTTTTAAAAGAATGAGGTCCCATTTGTTGATTTCCTCAGCCAATTCCTGTGCTATAGAAATTTTGTTCATGAAGTCTTTCCCTAAGCCAATGTCTCCAAGAGTTTTACCTAACCTGTTTTGCAGAAGTCTTTTTTTCTTTTTTTGAGACAGTGCCTCACTTTTGTAGTTCAGGCTGGCCCTGAGCACAGCTTCGAACTCACAGCAGTCCTCCTGCCTCAGCCTCCTGAGTGCTGGTATTACAGGTGTGAGCCACCACATCTCGCATTGTAGTATGTGGTACTGATTGCTGCTGGGTGTGAGTCACCATGCCTTGCATTGTTGAGTATGGTTATGGGGATGAAATCTGGGCCCTCAGGCTTGCATGGCAGGCACCAGAAGCACTCAGCTAAATCCTTGGCTCCATTTTGTCCATTTCAGTATGGTTAGAATAGTTGTAGCAATATATGATTTCATCGTGTTGATCCATGGTCATGCACTGTATCATTACACTGTGTTGCATGGTCAGATTTTTTCCTTTATTTTGGTCTTAGTAATGCTGCAATGAATTCCATTATACATACACAGTTGTATTTCCATTCCATTATTTTTGGAGTATATAGTCACTGAAATAGATTTGTTGGACAAAAAGGTTAGAACATTTTTATGGTTCTTGTTGCTTTGATTTTCTGATTTTCAGGTCTTGCCAGTTTCACTCTGTCACCAGCCCTGGCCATGGAAGCTTCTTTGCTCTCGTCTATGCCAAGCATAAGTTTCATCAGTAGAAATACTTTTCTTAATTTTATGGGATTAAAATGCTATTTTAAGATTGATTGAATTATGGTTTCTGTTGTCCTTTGAAAATGATCACCTTCTTAATATGCTAATTATTTGTATTTCCACTTAGGTAAATTATGTTTCTCTCATTTGACATTTTAGGTAATGAGACTCTTTTCTTTTTCAAATAATAGGATTTTTTTTTTTTTTTTTTTTTGCTGGCACCAAGAAAATAGTAGTGTAAGAACAAACCAAGGGACCTTCTTTGTTCCCTCCTTATGAAAACTGAGTATGCCCTAATACCAGAAAGGAAGCTGGTGTGCTGCTTGTCTCAGATGGAGTGGCAGGTAGTAGGCTGCCTGTTTTTATGCCTTACTCTTCTGACTGCAGAAACACATAAAAACAAACTTTAAAAATGTTACAAGCGAAGACACATCTGCTTGAAAAAATAATCTGTGACTGATACACACAGATCATAAATTGAGGTACAGCAAATTTGCCTTAGCATAGAGGCACCATAATGATATTTTACTGTGTATTTTTCTTAAAGAATCAGACAGGTGGAGTTTTAGTTTTCTTTATTCAGCTCAGTAAACACTTCATAAAGACAACATATCGATTGCTGAGAAGGATGCTAAAATGAAGTAGGTTGTGATTTAGCCTTGAACAAGCTTTCACTATAAAAAGGTACACAGATAACAAGATACAGAGTTATGATATTGAAGAATAAATAGATTTTATTTGCATAAAGAAACAAAGAAGACCCACCTGCCTAGGGTCTGGGGTAAGCAGGGTCCATTTATCAGTATTGAAAAATTCTAAAAGGTGATTTGAGAGTTGGATAAAGGGCTATCTTGAGGAAAGAGAACGGAGAGGGGGAACCATAGCAACAGGTATGAGGAAGGAGATTAGAGGGAGTACAGTACCTGGCACCCAGGTATGGGAGGATAGGTTTTATTTTGATGTGCAGTTTGTAGAAGTTTGTCTGTAGTCAGTTGGCTGCAAGGCACAGCAGCATGACAGAGGGGAATCACAGAGGCAAAACTGCGCATGGAGTAGCAGCAAGAAGCAGAGAGAGACCACAGGAGGACATTCCAGTGACCACCTCCTGCAATCAGGCTTCACCTCCCAACATTATATTTAGTTATAAAACTCATTAATGAACTTTTGAATCTCAGGCTTCATGATCCACTCACCTCCCAAAAGCTCCACTTATGAGTGCACCAGGCTTGTGGGAGACATCTGGATATAAACCATAACATTCTGCCCCATGCCCAAAGGACTCATATGCATTCATTGATGCAAAGTGTATTCCATTCATCTCTAAGAAACACTGAAATTACACAGGTTTCAGCATTGCTTGAAAGTCCAGTTCCAGAGTCTTATTTAAAGTGAACTCTGAGCTGTCAGGCTCTGTAAAATGAACAGAAAGTTAAACACTTCCAATATACAAAGGCATAGGGTAAACGTCTCCACTCCAAAAGGGGAGAGATAGGGAAACAGAGAGGATTGGAACCAATGCAGGACCGAAGTCCAGCAAGGCAGACATTAAATCACATGGTTTTACGTCCAACACCCAGGACGATTTGTGGTGAGATGTGAATTCCTAAGAAGTGGGAGAGCCCCACAGCCTGTGGAGTCCTACCTGTCATGGAGATGCTGTTGGGTGGGCTTTGGTCTCTCTTCCAAGCTTCCCTCAGACATTCCAGGTTCCTGGGTTTTCCAATATATTGTGGACTCCACTGTACTACCTTCACCTTCTTAGCTGCATGAACTGGCTTGGAAGGGCCCAGTGTCTGACGTTCAAAGCCTTTTTATGATATCTGGGTAGGGGCTTTCTTGACCTCACAATTCTTGTATTTTGCATGTACTTAAAGCTAGTATTATGTGGATAACACCAGGATCTGCCACCAGCTAGAGCAGTAGCTAAGCCCCTTTGTGTCTTGTCTTTTGAAAGACTCTAAAGAGCTGTTTTCCTAAAAAAAACCCCTTATTTTCCCTTGTAAGGAGCTGTCTTCTTGGATGTTGGAAAGTGGTTGACTGAATTCTGGGCTATCAATGACTGTTCTCTTCATGTCTCATTTTTGTAGTGTATGGTGGTAGGGCCTCCAGGTTTAAAGCAGAGTCTTTCATCTTGGCCATTTTGAGACTGGAAAGGGTAGAGCTCTGCTGGTTCTTGAGATACTTTCAGGCCATCTTTTCTATTGTGCTCCAAAGTACTTGGCTTTTTAATGCTGATCTTTTCTGCAGCTAAATTCTCCTCTGCTTTATCTTTGTAGATTCCAACTTTAACAAAACTTCCATTCTGGCAACCCTAAAAACTTTGAAATGAGTCTGTTGGGGTGTTTGGTCTTGATTCTCAAAGTGAAGCTAGCTGGCTAAAATCGTCTAATAGCAGCCATGCAACCATCTCAATACTAGACTGACTTGAAGTTTCTTTCACAAGAATAATGACTCTACTGCTCTTAATCTCAGTCTCCTTCAGTGTCTCAGGCCATGAGCAAAATGTAGACAGATTTTTGGCCAGAAATAACATACATGGCCTGGAATCCAACTTCCATTGTAGTCCTTGTTTCCAACTGCAACCTTCTGAGCCTCATCTCTATGAGCATTTGAATCTACATTCTTGTTTTCTAAGCTCTGAGCAGATTCTTCCATCCAGAATATAGCATTCTGGGGCTACTTCTGCAGCTGTCAGCTCCAGACCTTTCCAAACATCTCCTGCAAACTAAGTCCAAAGACTTCTGAACTTCACAGTCAAATAGTCTCACACTGATCTCACTTCTGTGATATCATAATCTTAGTTACTCTCTCATGGCTGACATACAGTATCTGACACCCACAAAGTAGGAGACAATAATACCTACTGACTTCCTTAGTTTATAAGAGAAAGAGGATTTGAACCCAGGAAGTCTCGTTGAGAATTCATACATTTACCATTATTTTGACTTGCAGTTTGTAGAAGTTTCAGTCTGTAGTTTGCTGGTCTCAAGACAAACATTGGGCAGGGATGGCGGAGAGAATCAGCTCATGGCATGGGGGTAGGAAGAGAGAGCAAGCAAGGGAGAGGAAGCAAAAAGGTGGACCCTTCAGGTCCTAGTCCTGGCGATGCACCCCCTCTCCCCAGGCCTTCCCTCCAACATCATATCCAACTGCCATGAGGTAGTCACCTCCCCAAAGCCTGACCTACGAGTGCAGTAGGCTTTTGTGGGACATCTAGTTATTAACCATAGAAAACCCAGAGATAGATTATATTATTGGTGCTCCAGCCCTTTCATGTTTTTTTCCTAAGACTATTCTGTGAGTTGTTTGTAGACATGTGAGTGAATAGCATGATATGGTGGAAAGATGCTCCGTGGAGAGAAGGAAGCTCTATTACAGTAACAGGATACCAGGTTTGGCAAGGTCAGTAAATTCACCTGTCTGAGGCTTGGCTTTCCCACATGTGAATAGAAAGGGTAGAGTACATATTTCTAATGTTGCTTTCAGTGTGAACCCGCTAAGTTGTTTTTTGAAAGACTCTAAGGAGCGATTTTCCTAAAAATCTTGTATTCCCTGTGTACCTGGAATTCTACCATGAGAATTTCATTTCTTTGTTTTGTACACTTTAGATATTCACTAATTCCCCTTCCAAATGAAAATAGCCCAAGGGTGGTATATTGAATCAATTTGTTTTTGTGAGTTCAGCAGGATTTAATTACATTAACTACCCTTTTACTTGATAGCTGGGAAGGAATATGTTGTGTGACAGTGATTTTTTGACAAGAGTCATTATAAAATTATAATATAATAAATAATACAATGAAAATAGTACATTGTAAAATCATATAATTACATAGGACTTGTCATGTGCCTTCTTATGTGTAAAATTACTTAATCCCCATAATTTTACACACTTCACACTATTGTAATCCTCACTTCACAGATAGGGATGTGAAGCATGGATACCCAGTGATCTCCTTAGCCTATGAGAGAGTCAGGATTTGAACCCAGGATGTCTGGCTAAGAACCCATACGTTTACTACGTGGCTGAACGTTTAGCCACCAGAGTTTGTGGATAGACACATCAGTAGGCTTGGAGCCCATCCACATAAAATACAAACTGTTCTCTCTCTGTGGAAAATGAGGAGAGTGGTTTTGAAAATATGCAGATATGCCTTTCACAGTCTTGCAACCTCACCATTTTGCTCTGGAATGTCATGTGATGAAAAAAAATATGAACCTTTCCTTTACCTGAACTGTATTTTAAAATGTAAAATGTCATTATTCAACTGTGTTGTGCATTGATTTCATTTCTAGGGCTTTGCAGGTGAATGGATGTAGTTGTTATTCTGAGCTCCTGTTAGTACAACATGAGAATATCTAAGCACTGTGTTTGTGAGAATTGGCAGTGCCACTTTTTTAGTCCATGGGTCACATTTAGGCCTTTGTTCTTTTAGTCCATGGGTCACGTTTAAGGCCTTTGTGCTTTCTGGCCCTGGTCATTGAAAAATTAAGCTTTAATCAAAGTCCTAGTCTCTTACAAGTTCCCAGTGAGACACAATTTTTCAATGGGTGACTTTGAAATCCCTTCACACTTGCCTCACTTTCTCTCTCTGTGTCCCAGTCTTAATTCCTTCTGCTATTGTTTGGCTCTTTGAAGTAAGCAGTCCTAGAAAAGAGTGGATAGAGATAGAGGACAGAGAGGTGATCTGGTGTTCAGTTAAAGAAATGCATGTGGATGTATATACCTGGATGTCTCCTCAAAGCCTCACGCACTTCTGGGAGGGGACTGTATCACGGCAGCATATGTTTAGTGGAATAGTGCACTGGTGATTTTATACTATAGATGATGTTGGGGGATGCAGCCTGATGTAAGGACACAGTCACAGGAGCGTTGCTTGGCAGGATATGTCTCCTTCGCTTATCCTCCTTTTCCTTCCACTCTCTTGATTCCTCATCACCATGGCTTGAGCAGCTCTCCTCCACCATGGTCTTCTGCCATAGTCCTGCCTTGGAGCCAACTACAGACTGAACCCAAATAAACGTCTCCTTCCTTTGAGTTGCAGGTGTCAGGTATTGTATCTATGCTACAAGAAAGTGACCAGGAAAATGGCATTTGCACTGAAACTTTAGCACTGCAACCAGAACTGGGAGATTCTTGGTTCAAAGGAAGCTGGAAAGTGGTTGTGATTACAGCTTTGATGATGTGCAGATCTTGGATTCAGTTACTAGCCTTGTTCTACAGTTCTCTGTGTCTAGACAATAAAGGATTCACATCTATTTTGACCCCTTAAGCTTGTTGTAGAGCTTAAATGGATAATGTAGGTAAATTCCAAGCCCAGCCCCACAGTAACTACTTGATAATTCTTAGCCTTTGACAGTAGCGACAGTAATAGTAACAGAAATACCATTCTAAAAGCAAACACTAGAAAAAGCAATAGAGTAACTCCTGCATAAATTACCCAGCATATATCTTAAACTTAAACTTACCACTTTTAAATGGACACAGTATACTAGATAAATTTTAAGAAAACACATGTGTATCTCATGTCTGTAGAAGCTCATTCTCTTTGACCCAGTTATTTCCCATCTTGGGATTCTATTGTAAGTTAATTATGCGAGATTAAGGCAAAGGCTTATCTACAGGAATAGTCATTGAAGTGTTATTTTTAACAGTGACAATTAGAGTCTAAATATCAAGCTGTAGGAGAGTGTTTTAATGTATCAGAGCACAGTTCTGATATGATGGGTTATTTTGCAGATTATTAAAAGATGGTAAGAATATGTAATGGCTAAGACCAATATTGTTTAATATTTCAGCAAATACAAGATCTTACTATGATTTTAATCCTATTAAATATATTGATATTAATAAAAATGTGGAATAAGTACATACATTTTTCAGCTGAAGAAGGAAATAAAGTTAGTAATGATAATCCCTATTTTATAAGAGCTTTATGACTATTATATGATGATCACTACATGCCTTATGTGTATTAGCTGTTTTCTTGGATGTTCGTTAATTTGAATTTACTTTGTTAGTTTTTTTGTGTGTGTGTGTGTGTGTTTCACTTTGTAGTTCAGGCAGGCCCTGAACTCACTGTGTAGCCCAGGTTAGTGTTGAACTCACAGCAATCCTCCTACCTCTGCCTCCCAAGTGCTGAGATTATGGGTGTGAGCCATTACACCAAGCACTGTGATATGTGGTACCCAGGATCAAACTCAGACCCAGGATCAAACTCAGACCTTGTGCTTGCCAGGCAGTACAAGAACCACTAAGCTAAATCCCTGGCCCTTGACTTTCTAGGTTTTACTGAAGCTTCATCATACACTAGTCTTCCTTTGCTATGATGTTCTAAATAGGACAGCTGAGCTTCTGTATCTCATAGTCCAGTGAAGAGAGAGGTATGCAAATACACACAAGAACAGTGGACCCAGATCTCACTTTTAAAATTCTTAAGTCAGCTCCTACACACGAATAACATGCAGTCAAAATAATCAGGGATACAGTCCCTCTACGTGTACTTTTGAATGAATTTTTAAGAGGTGAGCACTCTGGAAAAAATGAATTACAGCAAATTTCTGCTTCTTTTCATTGGGAGATGCTGAGCAGTGAGCAGTAGGGCACAAGCTGGGTTTCAGGGCCACTTCCCTTTAAGAAGACAAATTCATGCTAGATGCATCCTGTTCACATGTACATAGATGCCTTGAAAATACCCTTGAGATGTCCTGAAGTTGACCATGAAGTGCAGTGAATAAGATTTGGTGTCCATACACTTGGACAAGAATTTGCACACTGAAGTTTGAAAAGTCTTGAACTAGATTAAATGACAGAACAAAAGAACACTCCATAGGCAGTTTTCTGAATGAGCCATAGCACTGAAGAGATGGTAAAAAATTCTAAAGTGTTTCTGACCTGCTATAGTTTTCTGTTACATTTTAATAAGAAGACAAGGTGACTTGAATACATTGATTTTTGTATTGTTCTTTATGAATGTTGTATAGGACATTGTATCAGAAAGCATCTAATGGAGGGACTCTTTCAGAGTAGATGTTTGCTAGACAGCACGGGATCCAGATCTCATTCTTGTTTGGTGGTTAGAAGTTATGGAGAAAACTGCTTGTTTCCTGTTCCCCACTGAGATCTTGTTTTGCTAAAAAACCCTGGATAGCTCATTTACCATCCCTTAGTAATTGTATTACCCCAGATCTGCCAGAGGTAAAGGAGTAGTTCTCTTTCTCTCTTTGTCTCTTTCTGTCTCTCTCTCTGTCTCTTTATGTGTCTCCCTGTCTCTTTCTTTGTCTCTTCTTGTCTCTATCAAAGGGGTTTTGTAATGGAGCATTGGTTCATGTGATCAGGGAAGCTGAATTGTCCATCTTCTGCCTTCTAGTAGCTGGAAACTTGAAGAACCGGTGATGTTATTTAGTCTGAATGCAGAAGACATTGAGGTGTCTGACAGTGAAGCAGAAAAGAAACTGATTCCTTTATCCTCTGTTTTAGGTCTTGTTTGGACCGTCAGTGGACTGGATTATTCTCAATGGAAGGATAGTCTACTGAGTTCACTGAGATAAACTGATTTCATCTGAAATATTTTACCAGATAATCTCAGAAGTGATATTTAATAATAACGATGATGATGACATTTAATCTGGGAATCCCATGGTCCATTGAAGCTGGCAGACACAGTTAACCATCACTGTCTTGTGTTTTCTCATTGCCGAATGACAGGTCTCTTGGGACACGCTGTATGTTCTGTTAGCACAGAGTTCTGAGTGAAATCATAAGGCGCTCCAGAGAACAGGGAGAAGCTTCTCATGGCAAGTTGGATGTTCACTCTTTTGCTATAAATTTTAAGAGTAAGCAGGGGCTACCCACATTGCCTCTGGTGTGGTAGACAAAGGCTGTGCGGGCCTTTTGTTCCTTGTGGTGGTGTTAGTAGTTGGCTGTGTGTTGCTGTCTCCTTCAGGGAGTTCAGAACTGTTCAGCAGCAAATTCTCATTGAAGTTCTTTTTCGAATCCGAGATTACCACACAGGTATGGCAGGGGCAGACAGAAAGAGACAGCCTCTGGGGGGCGGCAGTCCTCACCCTGTCCTGAGGCACCACCAGGACCTGATGAAAAGTCAGATTATTAAAGGCTTAAGCTGCTATAGAAAGCCTGGTGCAAAGCCTCTGGGTTTTTCATTTTGAATATTTCCATACCCCTGGCATTGTCCAGTAGTATCTTAAATACAACAAAAACAATCAGCCAGACTTCAAGAAATACGTATTTTTGGAAAAAAATGAATTACAGTAGGATTGTGTGACTATCATCTTGCATTAAAATCCAGTGTTGACTGGGAGGAGCGGGAATGTTGGGAGTCTGATCTTAACGCTTCATGTGACAATTGGTTTAACCTCTTTAGGCCTCTACTTTCTCATCTGTAGAATGGGGCCTATAACAGCATCTACTCTCTGGAGCTTTTGAGAAGATGAATGAGTTAACGTGTAACATCTGGCAAAGGTTAAGCACTGGATAAATGTGAGGTGACTGTTATTGTTGTTGTTATTGTGATGGATAAAAGTTAGCTGGTATTGGTAGATATGTTCATTGTCAAATCTGTTAGTCTTCTCTTTAACAAAAGGATAAATTGTTACAAGAAAAATAAATCTGTAAATCAGATTATCCAGCTTTTTTCATTTAAAATTTATAATTATATGTCATAAAATTTACTATTGACAGAATATCAGCATGTGCACAATTCTCCCCAAGCCCCCCAAAAACAGTATAGTTGAGGTTCTGGGAAAACAGTGCAACAAATCCAGAATTCCTGAATTCATGAGGAATCCAGTCCTTCCGCCCCTGGCAGACCCCTGGTGCATCACTGTAGCGATTACACTGTGTGGATGTTGTCCAGGGCAGTACAGGTGTGAGACTTTGGGGTGGTTAGAGTTGTTGAAGCCTTGCTTGCTGTGTGGATCTCAGTGGGCAGGCTCCCTGGTCTCACAAAGACAATGATACCATCTTTAGACCTGCTGTAAAGATGAAAATAAAACCAGTCTGAAAGCGGTGACCCCAAGACATCCTGAAATCCATGTGATGGTATTCCTGGTCAGTCATGACTGTTGTACTTGTCGGGAGGGAAGGAGAGGCTGGAGGAGCGAGGGCGATAAGGACTGGAGAGAGGCTAGTGCCCCTCCTCTGGGCTTGACAGACTTGCAGACATCATTAAAAGCTCAGGAGCACAGGGACAGGTTCCCACACACTGACTTCATCTCTTTGCTCCTGCGAACGAGGTGTTCTAGACATAAAAATAGAGGCAAGGCGAGAACATGTGTTCAGAGGTAAATGGTGCGCTGCATTATAACATTCTGGTGAGGTTTTCTAATTTATTCAAAATTAACATTTTGATTGTGAAGCAACTGCTTGGTCTAGGGAATCTTTGGATTAAGCCGTGTTGTTTCCATTACTTCACTTCCATATGGCACTAGGATTTTAAGGTGAAATGCTAGAAAAAAACAAGAGCACAGTAAAGGTTCAAGAGACATAACGGAAAGGTACAGGTATTTCTTGCCTGTTGATGCACCCAGGATTATTTGTGTGTCGATAGTATGATGGTCGGTGCAAAGTCAAGAAATGCAAGAGTGATATTTTTTAGACCAGTTTTAAATACCACAGGAAATTCCAAAGGAAGTTGTACTGATGCAGAGAATGGATTTACTGTATAAACTGCAATTCCTAGATAGGTCAAAGGGTGACAGGGCTAAAAGACATCACGAACTGACCTATCTCTGCAAATTCAGTACCTGAGCACATTGCTATATTTGTTTTCCGTGGGAAAACAGTGCTCTGCTCTTAACTGGTCACGTATTTAGACACGTGATCTGCTTTCAGCCCAGGTGTCACAGTGATTTTTAAAACCCTAAATCTTCTTACTTTCTTCATTAGAATCTTCTAGCAACTTAGGATTTTCCTTGCTGCACTGTCATGGTCCACAAGAGTGGCGGATCTGACGCTTTTCTGTGATGTCATTTCCCACTGTTCCCACCTTGCTGCACACTCTGTACCCTCCCTAACTCTTTTTTCCATCTTGAAGTCACCTCTCCTGCCCTGGGTCCTCTCATTGCATTTGCTGTCCCCTCTGAATGACTCAGTCCTTTCTGGCCTAAAGGTTTTTGTTCTAAGGAAATGAATCCAGATAGACCTTTTCTTTCTCCCCAGTACATTCCCAGAACTTTACCTGTAGAATCCTAAATGATGTTGCTCATTTATTCACTTGTATATTATCTCTTTTCCTGTTGACGATAATGCAAACTTCCACAATTCCAGAGTGAGGATGTTTACTTTTGCTTATTACTGTTCTTAGTATTTAGAAGGTTCTCAGCTATCTTATTGAATGAATAAATGAATGAATGAATATGATTTAAACAGCAAATATCCATCAATGAATCACTGACAACCTGAATACAGGATCCTTGTCCATATTCACTCTGCATCACTTTATGCATTCATAAAATACCCATTGAATTGGCTTTATGGCACATCTATTTTCTTGTTCATGCGAAAAGGTATTCTTATGTAAGTCAAGGTTAAAAATATGTATTAATAATATTATTCTGAGAGGAAGCATGCGTTAGTAGCACACCCTAATGGCTTTCCCCAGCTTTAGATTCAGAAACATCTAATGCCTTCCTTTCAGAATTATATTTTAGCTCCTAGGAACAGAAGCCAGAAATAACAGTATTTTAAGCCCTACAAGTTTATTCTTTCTCATAAAACAAATTCAGAAATGAGCACAGCAGATGGCAGCTCCGAGTTCATCAGTGACCATGTTCAGTTTAGCTTGCTGTCGCTGGTGTCGGGCTCTCCTCCTCTGAGTGGCCTCATGTTTTGGGAATTGCTGCAACAGCTTGTGCAGCCATCGTATTTACAGTTCAGCCAGGTACCCAGGGGGTGAACAGGGTTAAAAGGGCTGAATGCCAGCTGGCCGTCCTTCTCTGAAGACATAGTGTTCTTCCTGGAAACTTACATTTGCTCTTTCTTTGGGAGTCTGGGAGTCTCTGGGAGTCCCAGAGTGCTCTTTCATTGTACTCTTTCTCTGTCACAGAAAGGGAGAATGGATAACGTGAGGTCATCTGTTAGGTAGAAACACAGACTTGGAATAATTTCTTACAACAGATTTTGATACCAGGAAAGAGATTGGTCACGAGAAACATACTGGGAAGTTTCTACTACATCTGGACTTATCACTTATTAATTTACAGACCTCAGGAAGGCCGTTTAGTTTCTATTTCAAAATATGTGTTATGGGCCATGAAAACAAGAATAACAATAATGATAACTACTTATGTATTGGGTTCTACTATTTGTCAGGCATTTTATGTACATGGTGATTAACCTGACCTTAAATCTCTGACAAGTGGGTTATTATACTGATTTGGATAAAAGAAGGTATCTTAGCTAGTACATGTAAAACCAGAATTTAAACCCAGAGCAGTTTGGCTAACTACTCACTCTTTTCATGAAGCTTTGCTTTCCGCTTTGTTGACTGTAAAATTAAAAGAGAAAAAAATATATGTTGCCTGACCTGTAAGCAATTTGTGTACGTGTGTGTATGTGTGTGTGTGTGTGTGTGTGTGTGTGTGTGTGTGTGTGTGTGTGTGTGTGTCTGTAGCTGGGAATTGAGCCTGGGGCCTCTGCATGGTATACCTCCCTAGTCTTGTTGATTTTATTTTTTAATCACCTAAGTCAATAAGTTGTCCAAACAGGGTTTAGATTTGTGATGCTTCTTCCTCAGACTCCCAGAGTACTTTGATGATAGGCGTGCATCATCCAGCTGCATTTGATCTGTAGATTTCTTAGATAGACCAAAGCAATGGCTCTGCAAAAACTAAAAAGAAAAATCTTTGTTTTACCTTCGTAGCAGTGGGGTGTGCTTCCAGGTAACCCCCCTGCCCTTAATTACATCTAACACCAAGAAAATATCTTTGAGTGGTCTAGCGCAGAAACCATGTGCCCTGGTTGAACTGCACAGGGAATTTTTGATGTCTTATCAAGGTGATAGAATTCAAGGAACGGTGCTTCTTTTCAACTTCTGATGCTGAAGAAATTTACCTGCCAAAAAACAGTCTGGTTCATTGGACACAAGTCTCTGCTGCTTTGTTTTCTGGTGGTTCTCCTATAGGAGATGGAGGACTTGGCCATGAATTTTGAAATGGTACCTGAAGGCAGTGATAAAATCATTTCTGACTCTTTGGTCTGTTTAAAATGCATGCCTGTAATCCAAGACTTCGGGAGACTGAGGCAGGAAGAGTGTACCTTCAAGCCCAGTCTGGAGAACTTGCAGACTTAACAAGACCTATCTTTAAAAAATTAAGTAAATGAAATTTAAAAAGAACTGGACTAGAAGTAGATGTCGCTATGAAGGTTCTCTGTCCCATCCCCAGCACTGCAAAAACAACTCAAAGTTTGAAAAGATCTGTGTTTTGGAACTCTTAGCAAAGCTCCATTCCCGTTAGTAATGCCTTTAAGCGGCTGAGAACAGCTTTCTGTAACATACACTACACTCTCCAGTCTTCTGTGTACCTCTTGAAGGCACTGTCTTCAGACACACCGGGCCCTTTTTCAGAGAGTGACAGCTGTGCTTGATGAGAAGCAGGAGGGGAGTAGGGAGAATAGTTACATCCACAGGCCTGATATAAGATGGCCAGCAGAAGTAGTAAACAAACTTGTAAGCTGTTTGGGAATACATTTTGGAAGAAAGTGGATAGAATCAAGTGAAAGATGGAATTCCTGTGTGTTTCCTTTATTAAAATTACTGTTTTGAAAAAAAATGAAGTAACACTTATTTTGTGAATATAGTTTCTGCCAAAGTGTTAAAATGGAGTGGGAAAACTCACAGAATAAAAAGTCTCACATTGCTTTATGAAGTTAGGATAATAAAATATAAGTAAGTTAATATGTGACATTATGCTCAGACCTCTAAATTTATTCTCTCCTTTCAGTCTGTAAATATGCAAAGTCACTACGTTGGAGACAGGGACACTGCTGAGGAAATGGAAGCCTAACTAGTTCAATGCCTTTGTCCAAACCACTCTACTAGCAAATACTTGAGGCTGGGTTTGGATTCACTTACATCTCCAAAGAACTGTAGTGCTTTTATTTACTAAGGCCACATTCAAAAAAATGCCATAGGCTGGTTGGCTTACGCCACAGAAAATTATTTTTGCACACATCCAGAAGCTGCTTGTTCAAGATCAGAGTGCCTGCACGGTGAATTTCTCTGAGGCCTGCCCTTGTCTTCCTGATGGTCACCTTCTTTCTATGTCCTCATGTGGCTTTGTCTGTGAGCTAACACTTCTGGTGTCTTTTTTTTTTTAAGAGCAACAGTCCAACTTTATGTGGGCCCATACTTAATGATATCATTAACCTTAGTTACCTCTTTAAATGCTGTGTCTCCAAATGGAGTCGCTTTGGAAGTTAAGGGTCCAGTATATGAACCTGGAGAGTATCACGGGCACAATTTAGTCTGTTGTAAGAGGCAGTGCACTTATCCCGTATACTCCACTACTAATTAGGTGATAGCAGTTTGGTTAAAACTACAATAACGTCTCTGCTTTATGAGTCCTGTAGATAAAGATTTGGTTATTAAGTTTTTGAAAACTACCAGTGTATACTATGTGTTATTATGAAGTAAATACTCTATAATGCATTGACAAATTCAGCCTATCTTTATTGTTGTAAAGTTAAAATGGTGTCCTCATGCAGCCTGCTATGAAGATGGGGGAAATAAAGTGGCTTCTAGAGGTCATATTGGTTCTCCACATTGCTTAGTATTTTTGACCCCCTCTTTCCAAGCACAGGAATGTAGTTTTTCCTCTTGCTTCTTTACTAATTTATTTAACAGGCAATGCTGCTTATTTGTTGTACTCTTTCCAAGCTTAGTGATTGAATTCTTATTGTATGTCAAATAATCTCAGAGGGGCATACATTCATTGTATCTAATTCAGTCTTTCAATAGACCTGTTAGCTTTTGCAGATGAAGAAAACAAACCTTTCTGTGGTTAAATAGTGTATCCAAAGTCAATCAGCTGTAGGAGATAGAGCTGATATCTTCTTGAATTCTGTCTGTTTCCCAGTGAAATTTCTTAATTCTTTTTTTTTTTTGGAGACAGGGTCTTTCTTTGTAGTTCATGCTGGCCCTCGCCTCAGCCCCAAACTCAAATCAGAGCAATCCTCCTGTCTCTGCCTTCTGAGTGCTGGAATGACAGGCGTGAGCCACCACACCTGGTACTGTGGTATGTGGTACTGATTGCTTCTGGGCACGAGTCTCCATACCCAGTATTGTATGTGGTTACCGGGAATTGAACCCGTGTCCTTGTGCTTGCAAGACAGAGTTAAATCCCCAGCCCCTGGAATTCCTTAATTCTTAAGCCAGTAAGAAGTGTTAGTTAAGATTGAAACCTAAAACATTCCCCAAATCTCCATTATTAGAAATGATAATCTTGGAAGATGACTACATTATGGAAGTACCATACTCATCAGTGTCTCATTGGTACAGTCCTAGCTGAATGCACTAGTAGAAGGTAGGGACTGATCAGGGGAGGATGTCACTTGGGTGGAACCTTAAAGTGTGTATTGTTGTGTTCAGTTCTTCCATTCTTTCTGCTTTCTGATGACTGTGGGTTGAACAGAGTTTTTCTTCAATGCCCTTCTACCATGCTGTTTTTGGCTTGGAGCCAGCTAACCATGGACTGAACCTTCCAAAACCATGAGAAAAATAATTCTGTCCTCCTTTAAGTGTAGGTGTCAAGTGTTTTTACCCCCTCCCCCCCGCTCAGGAATAAGATTATACAGAATATTGAGAGGAGGAGTAAGCTATTTCTTTGTTTATATCAGTCCTTTGGAACTGGCTTATAGGATTAATGTCCAAAAATTTGGAGTTGCCACCTAGAGAATCCTTACAACACGAGGAGATTCTGGTTAGAGTTCAGAAGGCCAAAACTTGGTGGTCAGTTAAAGACACACTCATGAGATTTCAGTTAGGAATGAGGACTCTATTAGAAATTGGACAAGAGGCCATGGATGTTTCAATTTGGCAAAGACTTGTCCCTGTCCTCAGAGTATGTGGAGCTTAATTTAAAGGTCGTGGACTAATTTGGCAAAGGAAATTTTATGGTGGCAGCAGTACAACATTTAGGCTCTGAGTGTTCTTAGCCAGATCTATTGTGAAAATGAGGAGCCAAAAAGTAAAACCGAATGTGCAAATTATGCCACTTGGCCAGAAAGGAAGTGAAAATAGGCTTAGAAGGGATCAGGCTATTAAAATGAAGCCAAGGGCTTCACATTGAGACAACAGGAAAGATGCCTGAGAATATCTAAGGAATCAGCTAGTCCAGACCCACCACAAGTTCAAGGGTGTAAATTTTAAACTTTGAAAGGTTTTGCATTGAGAAGAGCTCTTCAGGGCACTCTATTTACCTATAGTTGTGTAGGGAAGTGTGATCTCAAGTTAAGGCTTCAAGGGCGAAAGGGTGTAATGCATTCTTGCTCCAGGGGTTGTTGCTATTGCTTGCTACTGCTGAAGCAGGCCGCAGACCTAGACATCTTTCCCAGGATGTTGTTTAATCAGGCATGCATAATGCAGGAGTGGTGGAACCATGAAATTTCTACCCAAATATCCAAGGAAAGCTTTTTAAAAAAATTTTTATTTTATTTTTACTGAAATCTTTATTGGTACATTACATATACATGTCATGATTGCACTCCCAAGGAAAGCTTTTGCAGCCTAGTACTACAGTCCTGAGAGTCTGATGTGTGAAGTTTTGGCAATGAAGCCGATGGTGCACTAGGGATCCCAGGAAGTCGGAGATGCCAGAGATATGTAATGTCTGCCAAGGAAAGCCTCAGACAGCAAGCAGAGCCAGTCCAACTCAGGCCATGTGGGCTGCAAACATGGAGACCAGAAAGGAGGTGCTGCCCTAGCCCTTTGTGTCTTGTATTTCTTCACAGCCTGCTCTGGGGGTTGGGCTTGAAGCTAAAGAATCTAATGTTTGCCTTTCTGACTTTTGTCTTGCTTTGATTTGATTATCTTCTGTGGCTCTGTTCTTTCTTTTTAGAATGAGAACGTGTGCTCTATTGTAGTACAAGTATTTAACTTTCCTTTGTTTTTTTGAGCAGTCCTAAAGATTGAACCTAGAGCCTTCCCACATCCTCAATTATTTTTTATTCAGGGACACAGTCTGATTTGGTTGTCAGGTTGTCCTGGCTGAGCCTGTATTTCTTATCCTTTGGTGTCAGCCTAGCAGAATTCTGAGATATACCTGAGTGTGGTACTGTAGCTGTCTCTCTTTTGTTTTTATAGGAGCTAATAGTTAGGGGAGCAAGAACACTTCTACATTATTTTGGGGGACATTAATGACTACAACCACTGTGGAAATTAGTGTAAAGGTCTCTCCAAAAATTAAGAATGGAAATTCTGTTTGTCCCAGCTATCTTTCTGCTAAATAACTTCCCTGAAAGTTAAGTCGTAATCAGAGGAATACATGGAATACATAGATACCTATATATATAGTAGCACAATTTGTAGTAAGTAGTTCTGAAGAAGAGCATTTTTGCATATCAACAGAGAAATGGATACAAAAACATGTAATATATATGCGATGGAGTACTACTGTGCCATGAAGAGAGACAGTTTTGAGACATATGAAGACAAATGGATACAATTTAAGAATATAGTGTTAAGGGAAATGAATCAAACACACAAGCTTAAATACCGCATGTTTCTTTTGTATGAGAACCTCAGAATATATAACATATGGTGCATAATAAAAGATAAATATGAAGTAGGGAGAAGTTGAATTACTCAGATTCTCTACTCTGCTTCAAACATATTTTATTATGTATGCTTCTTTGTTTTGTTTATGCTACTAGTTTCTAGAAGCATACTGAAAAAAGTTTTATGCTGTTATGTTTCTTGTTTGTAAAAGAGTTTTGTCTGTAATGCATACTCTGGTATCTTGGTCATTCTTTTAAGATTACTGTACACAGTGTTTTAATTTTATATTTTTTATTTTGCTATGAAATTCATTTTATGTTCTCTTAGAAAAAGTGCTTTTTATATTTTCTTTTAAAATATCTACTTATATTACACTATAGTCCATTGAATAGTTTCCTTGATGTCAGAAGAAACTCAACTTTTGAGCAGCATTGGCATTCTTAAGACGGTTACTCTTAGAGGTCGATTTGAAGAGAGAATGTGCTTGTACAGTGTGATTGTTATGAGCCTTTTGGGGTTCATGGGGAAGGTACTTACAGCGTCTGTCTGAAATGCTGCTCGAAATCCCATGTTTGTGAAAGTTTTAAAAGCTATTTGCATCAGAGTTGTGTTATCCTCATCAGTGATCTATAAGCAAATCCCTATCTGAATGTGCTATTAGGAGGAGGGCCTTAATCTGAAGAGGCCAGTCACTGAAGGCCTGGCCTAGACACGCAAATTTTTGTTCTCATTTCTCCTTTCTGTCTCTGTCCCCCACCCCTCTCTCTCCCTCCTGTTTCCCTCCCTCTTCCCCCCTCCCTCCTCCTCCTTTCCTTCCTTCTCTCTTGGCTGCTGTGAGTTGAGCGAGTTTCCTCTACCGCACTCTTCTACTATACTGTTTCTTCCTTAGAGCCAGCTAACCATGTACAGAACCCTCTGAAATCATGAACCTTGCAAATCTCTTTTGTTCCAGTGATAGGAAAGTGACTAACGTACTACATGATCTCACTTTGGGTTTTATATTTCTTCTTCTTTCTTTTGATTTGCAGTCAGTGGGAAAAGGGAGGCAAATACATTTCCTTGATGTATGACTTCTTCCTTCCTTCCTTCTTCCTTGATATGTCCTATGATGATGACTTCTCCATTTCTTGTCACCACCTCTCGTGTTCACCTTGTACCATGCACAGAACATGAAAGAGGGATATGCTTGTGTTTTCCTTTTCAAATGCAGTTGCTTTGCTACTTTTGATCTCTTGCTGATGAAATAGTGGCAGATGTAGAAATAATTGTCAAGATTCATTGGAGAAAACAGGTTGAGAAGTGCACTTGCTTATTGATGGATGCTTTCCCCTTTCACTGATATTATCTGGGCTTTTGTAGGCAATTGCTTTGTACCTTCCATTATTTTAAATTTCAGTTTACAATTAGAGCTTGCAAATAGAATTGTTTTTTCTGAGGAGCTGTGATTTCTCTATTTGGCAAATGCCATGTCCCTGCCCCCTCTTGCTCAGCTAAAACTTACATGGTTGATGTGTTCTCTTGTAGTGCAAATGGGTCTGATCGGACGAATCATGATTGCTCTTAGTAATTGGTTCCACAGAGTCTATAGAGAGAGTTGGTATGAGTGATGCTTGGGCTGATGAGAAGAATAGATGTTCTCCAGCGAAGTACTCAGAACTTTCAGAAAGGATCCCAGGGATTAGAGAGAGCTGGCCCTCTCCCCCTCATTGAGAAGTCATGTGCTGTTTACAGAAGCCATAAAAGGCCTGGAGAAGTGTCCTCTTTGCAGTCAGACAGACTTGCTTAGTTATTATCACTGACAGACGCTGCACATATTAACTCTCAGTATCCTAGGTCAACACCAGCTGAGTCGTTATCATCCCTCTTAGTGAAGATCTGAGTATCTCATCAGTTGGGCAGTTTGTGAGTTTCATGTTTGCTTTCAAAAGAATTGAATTGCCTTTATTCCCATAAATGAAAGAGGAATTATATGTTGAGAGATTCCAGGATGTAAATAACAGCCATGGTACCCATGAGAATAATGTGCAGCGTGCTCAGGAGTCCAGCTGTAGATGACTTCACATGTCCTTTCTTGTCTGGGATAAGTAGCAGTTCCTATGCCTGGTCCCACCTCTTTCCTTCTCCCTAACTTCTCCTTGGTCCCCAAACATGACCTGTGTTGTCATTCATTATGTCACTGTGACAGAATGCCTGAGAAAAACAACTTGAGAAATGCCTCACCTTCCAATACCCCCACCTGTGAAGGTTGCTATGCTATGTACCTACTCTGTGTAGGTGTATAGATTTTGTGCCACACTGCACCATACCAACCACACCCTACTGCACCCTGCCACACCACACCATACCACACTATATGCCATGAGCCTTTGGAACACATTCTTGGTTCAAACTCTAACTAGCACCATGTACCTTTTTCAGTATTTATATCTTGATGGTCCTCCATACATCGATCTTTTGTGTACCTATGTCCTTGTTTTCTTCTTTTTTAAATTCTGGAATGTGGTCTTCTCTGCTGTTTTGTGTGGCTGGCTTCTACTTATTTTTGAAGACACTCAAGCATTTCTTTTCAATATGCCAACCCTAGTCTTTTGGATTGAATTACAGTTTTCTTGTGCTCCTGAGACTGACCTTTATTTTATTACCTCTCCTTCTCTATCATAACAATTGCTTGGCCATTCTTTCCCCCTTGTGAGCAAAGTGCCCTATTAGATCCTGTACTGAGGACATAATAGAGCTATGAAAAATGTTTGTAAATAGTAAAATGAGACAAATTGTAATTCATTTCCTTTAACCAAATGTTATCTGGAAGAGCATTTCAGATTTCAGTAAGGTTGTATTTTAAGCTTTACGTTACTTTGCTTTGTCCTCTATATACCTTGTACTTAAGTTCTTCCCAGGTATCTTGCATTTTTTTCATGGACTGCTGCTGACAAACATGAATGTAATTTTTAAGAAATTTGTTTAATAGTAAGTGGTTTAACATTCTATCTAAAGATGTAAACACCATAGCAAATCATGTTTTTGTGATTGTCACCTTTTCTTGAGTGCTGTGATGAATGCTGTAGAGCACTGGTTTTCACTGTGAATTAGGATGGTGATGGTGATAGTACTGGGCTTTCAGGACCTCCTTTCCAACAGAGGGCACTGCTGCTCCACAGGCTAAGAGAGATCCTAGCAGAAGAATATATCTAAAGCTTTGTTCTAAATGCATCCAACTTAGCTTTTTGGAATTATGATTTCTATTCAGCTGGAGGCCAATTTGTAGAATTTTAAATGAAGGGAGAATAGTCAAGCTCTTCAGTTTTCAAGCTCTAGTCTTATCACAAGCTACATTTCTACATTTCTCAGGTTAACAGCAGAAAACTCTGTCGTTCTCCCCAAATGATGTATTTAGAGGCTAGAAAGTTGCCCCTGCATGTTATATGAGTATCTGGGTTTTTCAAGGAACTTACAGTTGCTGAGTGTATTTTTCTTGTACTTTCTTTCCTAATCATTTCATACTAGCTCAGCATACTTGGCTTCTGACCCCCTGGAATCATTGAGTAGAGAGTACAAAATGATCATTGCAGGGGGAGGATCTAGAAAGCATGTTTTCTTTTCTTTTCTTTTCTTTTCTTTTTTTTTTAGGTTTTTAGAGACAGGGTCTCACTTTGTGGTTCAGGCTGGCCCTGAGCTCAGCCTCAAATTCACAGCACAGCAATCCTCCTGCCTCTGCCTCCCGAGTGCTGGGATTACAGGCATGAGCCACCATGCCCGGCACTGTGGTATGTGGTACTGATTGCTGCTGGGTGTGAGTCTCCACACCCAGTGTGGTATGTGGTTACCGGAAAATCGAACCTGGGCCCTTGCGCTTGCAAGACAGTTGCCGGAACCACTGAGCTAACTCCCCAGCCCATAGAAAGCATGTTTTCTTGGAGATTTGACACGCAGTTTGCAAGTGCTTCAGCCTCTTTCTCATGCTTTCTTCCTTTTTGTTCGGGCTGTCCTTCCTTTAATCCCATTAGCCCTATATCTCTGCCTGTTGAATGCATATTATTCTTTAGTAATAATTATTTCCTCCCTTACTCCTTCAGCTCTTTCCTTGTACTTATTATTGCCACTTGGTTTTACTTTTTTCTTTTGCAGTTACTAGTTGTTTACATGTTTGTCTTTACTCTGAGTTTAAGAGTTTTCCAAAGCAGAAATGGTCTTACTGTCTCCTCTCAGTACCAGCAGACTACACAGCTTTCCAAGAAAAATCCATTTGCAAGGAGTGTTTTGAAAAATGTTGCTCCCCATCAACATTCAATGTATGAAAATTAAACAATTAGAGCTCTGTGGGTTTTTAGGGATGCAGTTATCTGTATAATGTAATAGCATAGGTGATAGTGAAAATGTATATGAAGTAAGGAAAGCACAGAAAGACAATGCATGATCTCATACATGTGTTAACACCTGATTTGTATCTTCTGCATTGTTTGTACACTGGATATCTGCTCAGGGTAAGTCTGTTCATTAAGTTGTACTCAGTCTAAGAATTGTTTCTCTCTCTGCTAAATATGTACAGCTGAAGTCTCAACATTGACATGCACCAGTGCTATGAGTTAATGAGGTAGGAACCTCTCCTATCTGTGTCAAGAGCAGTGAAGAATAGGTGGGATTTCTGACTTGACAAAAAGTGGTCTGGTTTCCTTTCCTTATAGGCAGAACTAGAAGGAAGTCGGATCTGAGGGCAGTGCTGCTCCTAGGACATTAAGTGCGGGCCGTTTACATTTGATTCCGCAGGGCTTCCAAGATACTGGTCCCAGTTCAGCTCAGAAATGCTTCTTCCCTTCACTTAGCTTCACTGAACACCAGTATAACCTTTTAATAAATCCCAAACTCTCACTTACCTCTCCCCTAAATAATGGTTTGGCATAAAATAACTTATTCTGTTAGAACCTAAAGGCACAGATTAATACCTTTCTACTTTGAATAGACGTAGGTGATGATTCATATGATGGGATGTGTATTTCCTAGCAGAACTGATATATTGAAATCCAAACACAATTACCTTACAATTCCAGAATAATGGACAGTATTGGAACAGGAAACTCCACAGTCAGTTCATGATGCCCTTTCATCAGTGTGGAGACTGTTGCTTCCTATGGATGTTAGTGAAACAAAATCTGCGACTGTTTGTGGCAGAGCCTCCATTTTTAGATTCCCAGGATTCTGAAGTCTTGGAAGTTGTGTCTTGTTTTGTGATTTTGAAAAACTTACCTTGTACTGTGTTTCTTTTCTTTGTAAATTTTCCATTTTCTTTACACTGCTCATACATTTGGTAGGTTAAAGCTAAGCCTAAGCAAGTTTGTTAATTGCTAGAGGGTGTTAGCAAAGCTTAGTGTGTGGTTATCTTGTGTAATCGAAGCTCTTCATCATGTTAGAAGAAGGTTGTGGCTCAAGGATACTGGGAAGAGGTCATGTATTAGTAAAATGCGTTCTTACCATAGTGGAAAGATGAGATTTAATAGTAGATAGAGCGGCAAGAAATAACTGACTTTTGTGGTCACTGTTCTCTAGTCTCTTGAATTGTTCTGCAGCAAACTTAACTGAGGAAGCTCGACTTGGCCTCAAGTCCAAAATGGCAGCCAGTGAGCACCATGTACAGAGATAAAAAGACAGTGATAAAGGTAGAGTTCACAGCCACCTCCTCGGGGACAGCAATGTACAGTGCTTAACCCAAGGCATCCAGTCCAAGTCACTTGATGTCTTGATGACATTAGTTAGTTCTGTCATCTTATCGCTAAAAGAGAGCTAATACGCCTTCTCTGAAATGAGATAATGTGCTTGAAGCACTTGGCATGATCAGTTTTCCATTTGTAGTAATTACTACAAATTCTAGAAACCTATTAGCTCCCATGTCATCTTTGTGGCTTGGTGACTGGATACTTACAATAAAATGGTGTGGGACATGAGTTTTCTTCTCAATGGATTTTGCAGACAAAAATAAGAGGTCACATAAAGTTCATGACTTGTTTCTTGCCATTTTAATACAACTCTTTTTCTCCAAAAGAGAGATAACCTTCTCACCCCACCCACCCATAACTGGAAGGAGCTTGGAAGTAATTTTATATTTGTGATATACAGTGGAAAGAAATAAAGCAAGAACATTTTAAGGTGATACTCAATGACTTTTTGTATTTTACTTAATCCCCTTGGAAAGTGGAGAGAGGAGTCCCTGACACAGTAATTCACTATCTGTGAACCTGTCTTTATGCCGAGCTGGGGTACACTGATGAGCAGAACAGACTGCTTTCTGAGTTCTTTTCTCTCTCTCTTATTTTTAGTATTTTTATATTCTGCATGCTTACTTTTGTTTAATATCTCTTCGTGCTCTTTGGTCTAGGTAGCTTTCCTTTTGAAATTTCACTGGGTACCGGTGAAACAGGAGTTGGGGTCCTCTCGGTAATCACAGAGTTAGCTGTGTTCGCACATGTCAGAGATCATTCCTGCGGGTGAAACTAGCATTCTGGGGATCATCTCTGCTGTCACATATTAACCCCAACCTTCTGACTTCTCTTAAGAATTATATTGATGAAAAATTTGAGTGACTTGAAAAAAACATACAATATCTACTTACACCATAGATTTTTCATGAATATAGTGAGGATTTTGTGATGTAATGTTCTTTAAATTTCTTTTTTTTTTGGAGACAGGGTCTCACTTTGTGGTTCAGGCTGGCCCTAAGCTCAGCCTCCAACTCACATCACAGCAATCCTCCTGCTTCTGCATCACAGCAATCCTCCTGCCTCTGCCTCCCGAGTGCTGGGATTACAGGTGTGAGCCACCGCGCCTGGCACTGGTATATGGTACTGGTTGCTGCTGGGGTGAGTTTCCACGCCCAGTATTGTTATGTGGTTACCGGGGAATCGAACCTGGGTCCTTGCGCTTGCAAGATAGGTGCCAGAACCACTGAGCTATATCCTCAGCCCAGTTCTTTAAATTTCTAAATCAGAACATTCGCTTCATAATCAATGGGCCTGTTGCCTACATATTCAGATTCAGTTTAAAAGTAAAATATTGATCACTTTGCAGTAATATCCTTTAGCTTTTTCAGTGGCTCAGATCTTGAAACCTAAATGATGTTCTCAAATGAAGAATGTGCTCTTTTCTTTCTCTTTGGGTCCTTGTGTTTTGTAGGTAGCGCATGGCCAGGGGTTTCCAGCTCCACCCTCCCTGCGCTTAGCTTCCTGTTGTCATTTTCACCTCCAGGTGATTCCTTGTAACACTTGAAGATGAATTTTGAAAGGCAGTGGTCTAACTCACAAGATTTCTCTGCTTGTGAATGTTGATGTTTGCTTTGTCTATAACCCGGCCTCTGCCATCCAAACAGGCCATTTCTTCCCTCTCCAAGGGAATTTTCTCAGAACTCTGTGTAATTCACAGTAAAGAAATATGGAAAATTGTGCTCAGCTTCTAATACTATTACCTTCTTAGGCAGCCCGCTTTTATTTCTTTTAGGACCCCATTATGTAAGCTAGTAATTAGTTCTTGTTGCCCATTTTTTCTTTCTTTTCTACTCACCTCTCAATCTGTTGTTCTTAAGCTACTGGTAAATGCATTTGATTTTTTTTGGCTCAACAAAAATTTCCATTATTTCTAAATACTTTTGGAGATATGGATGCTTCAGAAGCATGTGTTAAAAATTTCAAGTATAACATCATTCAGACATAGAACATCTCTTTCCTTTTATTTGTTCCTTTATTATTGAGAGGAGCAGATCACACTCATTGGCTGTTTTACATGCTAGAGTCCAGGGCAGTTGTGTGCATTGCCTGTGGCTGTGTCCACAAGCCCATGTAATTCTTGAAATAGCTCTGTGCAGTTGGACATGATTGTTACCTCTCCTTTATAGATGAGGCAAAACAAATTCAAAATGGTCAAGTAATTTCCCGAGTTGCCAACTACATGATAAGCAGATAAATCAGGATTCAAAATCTTGTCAGTCATGCACCAGGCTTTACTTGTGATGTGGCATTGTTCTCCTGCATGGCCCTTTTTATTTTGAGAACTGAGTTGGCTCGTTGTATTGGCCGGAAGATGCTGTGTGTTCCTCTTTCCATTGCAGGTTGGGGAATGCATCTGTCTCCTCTTTCCTCTGCCCTAATTCTGCCTCTGAGCACTTTGACAATTAGAGGTTAGCACTAAGAGCAGATCAGGTATGGACCTTGCCTTTACAAAGATTGGCAGTTTCTACTTTGATCTTTAGGAACTTTGAGCCAACCATAAGAAGCACAAGTACGCAAAGGCTGCCCTGTTGTGAAGACCCGGAGTCTAATCATGAGGCAGGACCATATGGAGAGCTCACGAGCTGCCTGGCTAGCCAAAGCTGCTGCATCCTGTACTTGTTACTGCCTTCAGCTCTTTAAGCCAGTTCAGTTCAAGCTTCAGATTTCTTGGAGCAGAAACTAGCTTATCTTCCCCGTACACTGCCTTGCTTCTTCACTAGTAGGATCATAAAGCATAGTAACAGTAATAATTTGTTATGTTAAGTCATCGAGTTTTAGAGTAACTTCTGGTCCAGCTGTGGGAAAAAGTAACTTCCATAACTACATTTGTGAATGACAAGCTCTTGACTTACAGAATGATGCCCATTTCATGGAGAATTCATGTGGTTGGAATGCTATTAGTGTTGGCTGAAAGAATGAAAAGTAAATTCAAGGGATAAAGCTATAGAAGTGAGTACACTGGTTTCATCCAGCTTCACTTCTAGATGAAAATACAGAAAGTAGTCATTGGTGTGAAGAAAAATAAAACAGGGAGTGAGGACCTTTGTGTAGACTGTGAATGAGAGACTTGAGCCTATCTTTCTGTCCCCTGTGCTTAAGAACCAAGAATTTGGCATCTGTGTTCTGTGCCAATGGCACAGTCATATTTACAACCAGAGATAAGGGTAAGGAAAGGCACTGGTTAGGATGGCACTTAACAGTGTCCAGCCCCTGAACATGTAATTCCTTCCCACTCCAGAGGTCTTGCTAGTACGATTCCCTCTGCATGGAATGTTCTTTGCTACTGAAAGCCTTTCGTGATCTTGTCAAGTTAAATTTTCCATCCTCAGGCAGATGCTTTTCTTCTTCTATAGAATTAATGTCAATTAATTCTTTCCATCTCTGTTGATAACCTATAGCCCTGTAAGTCTTCCAAGTGAAATGTTACTGAGCTGAAAATTCTCATTTTTAATATTGAAATTGCCCAGTCTAGGAAACAGTTTATGCAATAAAATATTTTAAAATGATAGAAGTACACCTTCACATCCTTTAAATATTTAGATATCCACATAAAGGATCTGGCAAAATGTTTGTTTACCAGACATACCTACAGATGTATAACAATAGCTGAAAACTTTGCTTTCTGCTGTAAGTTTCTAGGAAGATATTAACTGGGAGAATGTAATGGCAGTAACAGTGTCATTCATATTGATTGAGCAGTTTGGATCATGTATTTTGAGATGCAGAGTGTATGAAAAATGTTATCAGGTATATTGTCTTTGCATTAAAATGTAACTGGATTGTGTATATCGTGTTCTTTGATGTCAGAAATCATAAAATATGTATATTAATGGACACCCCAAATTCCAGGCTCTTCTTTTTAAATGGTTGAAAGAATTACAGATACTAGTGAAACTACAAAGCTGTTTTCTGATTCAGTAGCAGAAAATGATCTTGAATAGGTTAACACAGTCAAGAAAAGTAATGATTTTAATTCAATACATGGGAAGAATCATGTCATAAACCTTAAACTGGGACATTAGAATGATGAATAACCACCTCATTTGCTGTATAAATACCAGCGATTGAATGCCTGTTTATTATTTACTTTTTGTTTAATTGGTTGCTTTCTAGCTGTAAAGAGACTGACCATTCAGCTCATTCTAATTGATTACCTTGTTTTCCTATATTGTTTAATTTTGAATTCAAAATTTGTATGTAAATCATTTGATGGTTTTTATTTGCTGTTTTCCATAATGCAACTTTGTCAACGGGGAATGTTTCCTCTTTCATGTCTAAGGCTCTGGTAAATTGAGGAATGTAGGCAGACAGCTCTTTTATCCAAGGGCCCTTCCTGAGCTGATGCTATTGCTGAAACCTGTCTGGACTGAAAGCCTCTGAGAAGGATGGAAGTCCTGCAGGGAGAAAGAAACAAAGGGAATTTTTTTTCAGTGACCTCTAGAAAAAATAAATAAATAAAACTCGAATCTCTCACGTAGAAATCAGTGCCAAAATAAGAGGAGAGTAGGCTGGTTCTGCTTTGGCTGATGAAACGATAGTGAATTCAGAAATGATCAAAAGTGACATTGTGGGCCAACTAGGAAATATCAAAAGCAACTGTGCTGCCTGTCAGTTAGGAATGCACTGTCTGTGTGCCTGGGAGCCGCTCCACAGATGTTTGCTGTGTGGTTATGTGGGAGCTGGAGCGGGCAGTGTAGCAGAGGCAGGCCTCGCACTGCTTGCATTTGTCTTCCCTAACTCTTCCCTTTGTCTCCGAGCTTGACTTCTCCCTTCCCTCCCTTCATGTAGATGGAGCTGTGTCAGGAACGTTCTAGGACATTCATAGCTGCGGGAGGCCCAATTCCTGCTTTACACAAGTCTCCCTTGGATGGAAAGGACAGAAGTAGAACTGGAAATATTTATCTGCGTTTTTCGTTCTGTTTGAAAACAGATTCTGTAAAAACCAGTGGGTTAGAGATGGTCTTGGTCCATGAATTAATGAGCTGTTGTTCTTATGATGTCAAAGGATATGTATTATATCTGATTTCTCCTATCTTTAGGGTGCCAGTTAAAGGCTTTACTAGTGTACAGTTCCAAGTAGCTGACATTGTTCCCTTTTTGAGAATTCATTGTGCCTCCCACCTTGCCTGTGTTAGTTGAATATATCAAGTTTGTGATTACAAATGTATCACAAATATGGCAAAAATGCACAGTGTTCTTTAGGATAAATCTGTAATATTTTCAAGATTCATACCATTTGAATAATCAGAGTTTATAAAAAGAATACATCTTTCAGCTTTCTGGAAAAATACGAAAATACCTGGGGACTTTGTTTTCTCAGATAAAAGTGAAAGAAATTTGTTATAAGTATAAGGAAAAGGAAAGTTTGAGGCGTAAGCCGACAACTTAGTGGATGTTGATTTTTTTCTTTTTTGATGGGCTAGAGCAGTTTATCATCAGAGGGTGCAATAGGGTTTTTCCTTTCGTGTGTCCAAGTACATCAACCAGTGGAAGAGAAAAACAGGGCTAGTTTCTGGTCCTTATGGTCAGTGACAGCTTCTGATAGTTTTGGGGATCTGGAGCTCGCTGTCTATCTGAGTGTCTCTAGAAAGGACCTCATCACTACCATTAACCAGAAGCAGGTGTAGTTCTAATATGCAGTTCCTTTGCCCCAACCCTCTTCTCCACATTTTCCACATTGATAAATCATCCTGGCCTCATCGACATGTGCTGATTTTGCCTGCTTGACTCAGTTCCTCCTCCTTCCTGTATCATCATCCAGACCTTGTTCGGAGAGCTTTTCTTCCTTGTGTCAAGATCTTTAAGAACAGTATTTCATAGCATTGAGTGGATTGGTGCCTGCAGTTGTACTTGCTGGGTTTAACTCCTACTTCTACCAACCCTACTCCCATAGCATCCCATACACATACCATCACCAATATCAACCGCAGTTGGCTTTTGCTGGTCTTCCTGAGTCTGACTCTGCTTGCCTGATCTGGTTAGAAGCCCTTCCAGTGGTTTGCATATGGGCAACTTCAGTTGCTAGACCAGAGAGTGGAACATTGTAAGAGCTCAGAGGGTAAATGAAGGAGCTTTGTCCTGGATATAGGTCTTGTGTTGGGAAGCTGGCACAGTGTTGCTTATTCTCCATCTGTATTCAACATCAACTGAAATATTTTTATTGTTTGAGGTTAAAGAACTGTGTCACCTTCTGTGTAAAAAAAATTCTATTATTTTCCAAATGCTTTTCCTTGTAGTGGTTTATTTTTTTCCTTTATATGTAGCTTGGCATCCTGACTGTTGACTGAAATGTGAGTGTTTAAGGTAGTCTAGTTATCAGTAGACTTGTAATTTCAATGCTTTTGTTTTATTATTAACTTAATATTTTTCAATTTTTTCAAAAAGTTGAAAACTTGTGAACTCATATACTTCATGTACTTTGGTGTTCATGCACTTGTGAGGCATTCTTGAAGGTAGTAGTGTACATTTTATCATTTGTTTCTGTATTGTGAAAGAGACTATTTTACAGAAGAGTATGTTTTCCTTCTGTCACTGAGTATGAAGAATCAGGAAAATGGAACAAATTAGGGCCTGAACTTTGCTTGTGTAGAAAATTAAAATATAGTTCGTTGAAAGTTATCCTGATCAGCTGCATAAGTTTGATTTGGGGGAAGTTTTATATAACTCACAGAATGGGAGAAAATATTTGTAAACTTGATAAAAGGTTAATATCCAGAATATATAATTAACTCAAGAGCAAAAAACAAATGACGTGATTAGAAAAATGGGTGAAGGACCCGGAAAGACATATCTCAAAAAAAGATGTATCAATGACCAATATGTTCATGACAAAAATAGTCACCATCACTAATGCTTATGAAAATGGAAATTAAAGATAGAATAAGACAATGCTTCATACTTTTTAGAATGGCTTTTAGCACACACACAAAAAAAAGACAAGTGCTGGTGAAGATGCAGGAAAAATTAAATCATACATTGTTGATAGAAATGTTAAGTTGGTCTAGCCCTTTTGAGGAGCAGTATGGAGGTTCCTCAGAATCGTAAAAATAGAATTACCACAAAACCCAATAATCCCACTTCTGGGTATGTATCTAGAGGAATGTAAGTCATATGCTGAAAGGATATCTTTATGTTCACATTCAGTGCATCACTATTTAAACAGTGTAGGTGTTCAAGAACCAGTGAGTGAAGGAAGGAAATACATACATACAATAGTTAAAGTTCAATTGTAAAAGGCAGAAAATTCTGTTGCTCTTAACAGCATAGATGAATATGGAGTATCTTAAACTAAGTGAAATGAGAAGGTGCAGAAACAGGTTGGCTACATGACAGTAATTAGGAATAGAATCTGACAAAGTTGAACTCTAAGTAGAGAATAAAATGGCGGTTACCAGAAGCAGAGGTGGGAAGGAATGAGGAGATGTTAGTAACAGGACACAAAGTGTGTGTTAGACAGGAGGAATAGATTGTGAAATCTATTTTACATCAGAGTAACTGTAGTTAATAATAAAGTATGACTTTAAAATAACCAAATTTTTATTATCTCTTCACAGAAAATGAGATGATACATGTGTGAATTAGTGTGTGCTGATGATGCTACTCTGTTACTATAATATCACATTATATTTCATAAATGTATATCAGTATTATATGCCATTTTAAATATTAATACAGTTTAAAAAGGAAAAATAAATATGGAGGCATTTTTATTCCCCTCATAGTGTGGTAGGTTGATAGGCTTTCACAAAGCTTCTCTTTCATTTTTGTTTACGGATGTTAGTGTACTGATGTCATACTACAGACACAAAAACATATCCCACTGCATTTGTGAATGCTTCTGGCTGAGTTGTCCAGGTAATAGATAAGAAGGGCCAGCTCTCATGGTCTGAATCTTAGTTTCAGGATGTTCATTTACATTTGTTATAAACTGAGGATGCTTCTAAAAATTCCCTCTAATGTGAAGTAACTTGCTTATGCTTAAGATCCACACATTAAGGTGAAAAGGATTCGAGTTGTAGTATGGTAGATCGAAACATCAGGGAGATGAGAACAACATCAGTAGTGTTATGTAAAAGTTGATTATTGGTAATACATTAATAGGTATTTAATAAATAGAAAACTCAGAAC